>CM066034.1:533156392-533258439 GCA_033557465.1 Ichthyophis bannanicus | reverse complement strand
AGCTGAGACAAAGAGAGATGAAAGGAAGATAGATAGAAGATACAACTCCTTGGGGTGGTGGGTGGGTTGTGAGTACTAATTCCTGCTGTTCCCAGAGATCACCTGTTACAGGTAAGTAACTGTGCTATCTCCAGGAACAAGCAGGAATAAGTCCTCACATATGGGGACTCCCTAGCTAAGATGCCTGGGAGATCCCCTTCCAAGGGTTCGCCATCTTCGTATGGATCTCAGGCATCCATCCTGGGAAGGTGGGCAGGAGTTGTTCAAGTATGGAACAGGTGTTTGAGGACAGCCTGACCAAACAAGGCATCCCGGCGGGAGTCCTTGTCCAAACAGTAATGGGCTGTGAAGGTATGAACCGAGGCCCAGGTGGCGGCTCGACAGATCTGATCTATGGATACAGAGTGAAGATGAGCCATAGAAGTGGCCATGGCTCTCACATTGTGAGCTGTGACATGGCCTTCCAGAGAAATATTTTTACTCTGGTAAGCAAAGGAAATACACTGAGCAATCCAATTGGAAAGTGTACGTTTGGAGACTGGAAGTCCCAAATGAGAAGGATCAAAAGCCACGAAAAGCTGGGAAGACTTTCGATGTGGCTGAGTCCTGTTGAGGTAAAAGGCAAGAGCTCTTTTACAATCTAGAGTATGAAGGTTCCTCTCTGCACTGGATGCATGAGGAGCTGGAAAAAAGACAGGTAGATATACCTCTTGATTAAGATGAAAAGGCGAGACCACTTTGGGCATAAAGTGGGGATTCGTCCTAAGGACCACCTTATCATGATGAAACCTGGTATAAGGTGGATGAGCCACTAAGGCCTGTAGTTCACTGATGCGGCGAGCCGAAGTGACTGCAATAAGGAAAAGGACCTTCCAGGAAAGAAATTTCAAGGAGGTAGAAACCAACGGTTCAAAAGGTGGCTTCATAAGCTGACCTAGAACTAGGTTCAAATCCCATGCTACCGGAGGAGGCCGGATGGGAGCTTAGTTAGAGTCAGGCCTCTCATGAACCTTGCAATAAGAGGATGAGAGGAGACAGGTTGTCCATTTATAGGTTTTAAAGGATGCTGCAATAGCACTCAAATGGACTCGTACTGAATTCGTCTTAAGGCCTGCATTAGAAAGATGCAGGAGATAGTCTAATAGAGAATTCAAAGGAAGTGCTAGAGGGTCAAGACCCTGTTGAGCACACCAAATGGAAAAGCGTTTCCATTTGAAAGCATAGGAACGCCTCGTGGAGGGTTTCCTAGAGGCATGAAGGATATCTTTCACTGGTTGAGAAAGATTGAAGTCATGAAGGCTTAGGCCTTCAGTAACCAAGCTCTGAGGTGTAGGGACTTGGGGTTTGGGTGCCACAAAGTCCCTCCTCCTGAGACAGAAGGTCTGGCGCAGCTCCCAGGTCCAGGGAGGGTCCCTGGGAGAGATGCAGAAGTAGAGGGAACCACACTTGGCGTGGCCAGCGTGGAGCTATGAGAGTCATCGATGCCTTGAATCCCTCTGGAGTTTGAACAGAGTCTTGGGAATCAAAGGAGATGGGTGGAAAGGCATATAGGAATTCCTGACCCCAATGGAGTAGAAAGGCGTCATGTGCCTGAGCTCGCTAGCCACGGATGTCCTGGCACAGAACCGGGGAAGTTTGGCATTCCACGGACTTTCAAAGATTTCTATGTCCGTTTGGGTTCCCCATTCCTGAAAAGCGTTCTGTGTATCGGGTCCCTATGCAAGGACCCTTCGTGTGGAAGCAGAACTCGAACTGAGTCCTGGTCTGCCCTAGAGTTTTGAACCCCTGTAAGATACACTGCCAGAAGATTAAATTTGAATGCTCTCTGGCGAAGGCCCATAATCTTGAGAGCTTCGTTTGCAAAGCGACAGAGAGCCTGTCCCCGTCCTTGTTTGTTTATGTAGAACATGGCCACCTGCATTGTCTGTATGGACTAGGATGGTCAGGTTGACTAGGAGGGTATGGAAGACTTTGAGGGCAAAGCAGTTTTGCTCCGCAGTTCCATGAGGGTGATGTGAAGGGTGGTCCTCTTTGTGGAGACCAAGCGACCCTGAGTGGAGATTTTTAGAAGAGTGGGCTCCCCACCCTGTTTGGTGAGGCATCTGTTTGTGAGGGTTTCCTTGGGGCAACAAAGGTTGGAAAGGGGCAAACCCCCAACAACAGATTCTTGGGTTTGTCCGTGCCACCATTGGAGGGACCAAAAAGAGACGCTTTGAGGTGAGTATTTGGTCGTAGAGCGCTCCTGATGCTTGAGTCCACTGGGTGGCCAATGTCCCATTGAGCTGCTCTCATATGAAGACGAGCGTAAGTGCAACCACGGTTACCGTGGAGGCCATCTGTGGCCCCGAATTCGCAGCATTTCTCTTGCTGTCAAGTTGACTGCTGGCCTGGAGCTTGGTAGGCCAAGCACACCAGAACGTTGTCCCCGGACTTTGAGGTAGGTAGGCCCCTTTGCAGTGGTGGTGGTCCAACTGGGCCCCTATGAATTCCAGAGACTGAGTATGGGATAAGTTTGAGACTTTGGGAAGTGTTTATTCACCAGTCCCAGATACTGCAGAATGTGCCTTGTGCGGTCCAGGGAAATCTGGGGGGGCCTCCTGACTGCGCTGGGCCTCGGATTTGAGCCAGCCGTCCCGATAGGGGCATACAAAAATTCCCATACCTCTTAGAAAGGCGGCCCAACTGCCATGCATTTGGTGAAACACATCTTGGAGCAGAGGCTAGACCGAATGGAAGTACTCTGTACTGGAAATGTTTTTCCCTGAAACATGAATCTTAGATATTTTCTGTGGGATGGGTGGATGAGTATATGTGGATGTACGCATCCTTGAGATCTAGGAAGAACAAACTCCCATCCTGACTCTGAAGGTATGGAAGTAGAATTGCCTAGAGAAAGCATTTTGAGTTTCTTCCGTTGTACAGAAATTTGTTTCCATTCGCTCAGATGAGGATAGGTCTGAATCTCCCTGTCTTCTTTGGTATGAGAAAATAAGGGGAGTAGACTCCTGTGCCCTGGTTGAAGAAAGAGGAACCTCTTCTATTGCCGCCTTGGGCAAGGAGAGAAGAGACTTCCTGACCCAACAGGCCCAGGAGGGATGGGTGGAGAATTGAAGTGCCTCACCATGGTATATGGAGGAAGGTTTGGAAAAATGAAGTTTTGTCAGCCCGCTCTGATGATAGAGAGGGTCCATTTCTCTGATGTAAATTTGCCCCCATCTGGGAGCAAAGTGAGCTAACCTTCCGGGAATGGTGAGGGGCTCTGGGTTTTTCTAGAGCCAGAAAGGGTTCGTTCTCTAGGGGCAAGTCAAAACCCCTGAGGGGGGTTGAGCCTGCTGAGGAGTGGCAGACACTGCAGGGCTTTGACCTTGCCTGTTTAGGCGGCTGACGGTTTAGCAGCAAAGCGAGACTGAGAAGATTGTTGGCCATTATTTGTGGAAATTACTTTTTCTTGGCATGATTAGATGTAGACTTAGATAGTCTATCTAATGTAGCATTTTCTGCGTCCATTTGAGTGGCCTTGAATTTTTTGCCAGTCTTTCCCAAATAAGTTCTCACCTGTACAGGGCTATTCCGTAAGCCATCCAGGACCCGGGTTTCTACGTCAGAGGGCCGTGGAGCCAAGCAAGTCGTCGGGCTGCAATGGCAATGCCCGAAGCCTCTACCGGCACCCTTCAAAGGAATCAAAGGCTGCTCTGTTGGAGAAATTTAGAAACATCTAGAACCTGTTTTCACTATATAATGAACTCCTCCTTTTTATCCTCCGGATCAAGGGGGCAAAATGCCATACATTTAGGGCAAGTTCCCTGAGAAACATGCCCATATACAGACTGTATGAATTAATCCTGGCTATACGCCATACTAGCCTGGAAGATTTTCCTACCAAACGAGTCTAGGGTCTTACATTCTCGCCCTGGAGGGGTAGAAGAGTGCCTTTTGGTACTCTTAATCTTTTTCAGCGCAGACTTTCAACCACAATGGAATTGTGAGGCAGCTTAGTCCTTTGAAAACCATGATAGGAGGGACCCGGTACATGGTTTCCCACCCACGAGAATAAGGCGATAACGTTAGAGGATCTCCCATAAGTCCCTCAAGTGTTCTTGAAGGTATTTCATGGAGGGCAGGTTGACTGCCTCCTTAGGAACCTTAGGGTATCCGAAAATATCCATTTTCTTTGATCTAGTTTCTTTTTGTCAGAGGATGTGGTAATAGAAAGTCCTTTAGCTAGTTCTATAATGAAGTCCTTGAAAGGACAACTCCCTCTGGTGTAGACATTCTCCTCTTTGGTGTAAAGAAGGGTCTTCAGTAAGAACTAGAGACCCTCATCATAGTCCTCAGAGGAGTCAAAATCCTCAGAAGAATCAGAGTCCTCCTCTATTTGCTTCCAACGCATGAATACGCATACCGTTTCGGTATCGACATCGGGCGTGGGTATGGGATCGGTATCGGTTGAAAAACCCGGATCCTGCATGCGGAACCGATCCTGCCCGTTTGGAAGACGATGGTCTCGGTTCCAGATATGGGAAACGATACCGGAACCGGACCCCGGAAACCGCTGTGATGCGGTACCGAGGGTGTCGCCCTTTAATTGAAAGCGCAGCATGGCCTGCATGGCATGCTCTGAACAGTATTGCTTCATAGACGCCACTTGCTGCCTGGATGCCGGTACCGGGTATGGGCCGGTACCCTCGGGCAGAGCATTCTAATCATGTGATTTGCAGTCGAGGCCCGTGCCATCGATGTCACCTGTAACCCCATAGATGGAGCTTTGGAAGCGCAGAGCTTCCCGCCTCGGGGTTGTTTTGGCTGGGGCATGGATCCTCAGATTAAAAAGTGGATGAGCCTGCTCGATGCTTTGAAGGAGATTTGCTCTTTGAGGCCCTGCCGACAGTAAGTTTGGTTACCTGAGATCCATCCGTCGGAGAGGAAGACCTTGGATGACTGTGATGGCCTGGATTATCTGAAGCAAACAGGGCACATGGAATTTTGTTTGGCCACCGGTTCTGCCAAACCTACGTTTTAGACATGCTGGGAGCTAGGACTGGGCAGTCTGCGGAATGGAGTGGTTCAGGTCCCAAACATTTAAGACATCTCAGTCATGGGTGTCTGGTGACAGAAATAAGCAGCAAAAAAAACAAAAAAAAACAAAACTGCAACTACTACACTTGGTTACACCTTCTGTGAAACGCAGGGGCTGGTTTACTCTCATGAGGAGAATTTGTGTAGGCCCTATGGCCTAACCGAAGTCACCAAGTTGTGCAAAAATAAAGATTTTTTTTTTTTGAAAAGAAAGAAAGAGAGAGACCGGCGGTAACCGTTTGTCGTATGGGGGAAGGCAGGTACGCCGGTCGAAAGAAACAAACTAAAACAAGACTTTCTTCAGCGGTGACAGGAACACGACCCTGCTCGGCTCCGCGGAAAAAGAGGAAACTGAGGAGAGCTGGTCAGGGGAAAAGGCGGGAAGGCAGCGCGCAGGGTGTGCAGTGGGCGGCCGGCCGAAAGGCTTCCTTAGTGGGTGCTTTGCTGGGTAAGCTGTTGGGAGCTTCCTCTCCTCGTGCGGGCTCCGTCGGTGCTCCGAAGTCACCGCATATGTGAGGACTTATTCCTGCTTGGTTCCTGGAGATACAAAATGCACATCCTTAGTAATGCACTTCTAATGAAGTTGCTGGTCCCATAGACACTGTGACATTGCCTTGTTTTATGTTATACTGGGGGCAGGCAACACCTGTAATAATTATCACGGTTGTGGTTGAGAGCAAGTGTTTCTACTTAATCATAATACAAATACCAATAGGACCTCTATGAAATATCCACACAGGTCATTTTGAGACACTGCAGCCGCAGGTAGCTGTCATTCTTCAGTACTAACACAGAAATTAACTTGACGACTGGCAACACCTGACATAACTTTATTGTTGCTTCCAATCTTTCCTTATATTTTTGTACAAATGGGCTCTATATTCAAAGGCATTTACACGGTTTGCAGACTTGCAAACCGTATAAATAATGGTTAGCCGAATATTCAGCGGCACTACACGGGGGTTAGAGCTAGCTGAACATCCACAGGTGCCGCCTACATGCCCCACTGCTCTGTGATTAGCATTGGTGCATGGTCGTGGGCATTCGTTGGGGGGGGATGGCACCCATCGCTAACACCGGGGCAGCGGTAATATTGAGTCGCTGCCTCGGTCCAGCGATCTGTGGTGTAAAGTACAGGCATGGCGCAAATGCTGGCCTAACTTTACCCATGAAAGCTACTGGGCACCAGTGACTTCAATATCTCTGCTGTCCGAGTTAGCCTCTGCGATCTGTGGCTACCCCTCATATTCAACGCTGGTGGCTGGATATGGTCACCAGCAGTGAATATTCTGAGTTAGTCCCTTCAGAGCAGGCGGACGGCTAGATGCATTAAGCAGTGCTAGTTGTCCGCCTCTGAGAATGAGGCCCATTGTTTCTCAGATTTCCAGCATTTTGGTGCCTGGCAGACACAGGACTTTTTTTTTGGTAGTTAGTAATCGTTCTCTTCAGTGTAAGGTTTAGATAAAAACAAAGAGAAACAATGAAAAAAAAATAAGGAGTACATGTTGAAGGATGACAAAAAATTAGTTTTGCAACCAAAATACTGGAAAAAAAATTGAGAGACAGAAGTAGAAAATTGTAAGGACAGTCAAGCGGGCCGCGTAGCCGATCTGCAGAATCCCTAACCCAACCAGACTATGTAGCAAAATCATCGCACGAGATTAGTGAACAACCCAGAGTGTCTCACATGGCAATGATCAGTGAGCTAGCAGGCCGCATACCTTTTCCCTTAACTTTTATCTAAATGCAGCAGGGCTACTGTAGCTGTCCAGTGAATTTGTTCTAGTCTTGGTTTCGGTTTAAAACTAAAACGTCATTGTTTCTGCAGTAAATTCTGCCACCAACAGAACCAGGGACCCAATTCCAGAGCAGCTGAGGACTCACTTGGGACCAGGCGCCTGTCCTCCCCACTGGGAGGGGCAGGGCAATCGGTTACAGGTGGGTCTCCTTGTGTCTGGCCCGTTCACTTGTACAGAGTTTAGTGTGCACAGATTTGATTGGTTGCCATTCTGTAGTTGCTGCATGCCTTGAACCAACCGTGTTTTCAGCCCAGCTTGCCACACGTTTTGCTTGCAGGGTTCCCCACTCCTTCTGTCACCCCACCTGCAAGGAAAATAGATAGTATTTATTTTGGTATATAGCACCAGGATACATATTGCCATGCATTATAATTAGCATCATTCCATTTTTGATATCAAATTATTCCCCGATCTGTTGTTTGACTACAAGGGCACTAACTAGGGCACCTGTCGCAGCATAACGAAACAGGGGTAGCTAGCACCCCGAACCTTGCAGATAGGTACAGGGTGCTTAACCATGGAAGATATTCTTATGCGTAATTACACTTTAACTGAACTGCGGTCAAGGGACTGTGGATTTACAGTGTGATTCTTGTACTAAATCTAACTAGGAATTTTGGAATTCTACAAACAAAATCCAAATTTCTGTGTCAAAAGATCCGAATTATTTTGACAAACTAAAGCATTGCAGAATTTTGCATATAAAGAACATTGTTTTTCAGTGATATTTAATTTAAAATACAATAAAGGAAAACAATCAAAAAAAGTGCAACATTTTTGAATTACTGAGTGCAGAAATTCCAGAGGAGTAGAAAACGCATCATCTTTTCTATCATGCTGAATGGTATTTAATTCCTAGCTCATATATTGCTCTCTCACCCTGGTTGGAAGCACTCCTGCAGGTTACAGCGTCTGCGAATTGGCTTAAGCTTTTTACTGTTGGCACAGAAGTTGTGATGTACCATCCGATTATTGCCCTTCCGTCGACAGCCATACTTGGTGTACTGGAAACCTACAAAGAACCAGGTAGAAGGAGAAAGGCAGTGAAAAGAAAGAATGAGCACTGTACAACCCACTTAAATTCATGGAATTTGCAACATCTGATACTGTATCTAAAGGTTATCTCTTTATTACCCTTGATTACTACTGGTAATACCACAATAATTTTGGGGGGGGGGGGGGGCGTTATTTTACACAAAAAATACATATTTTATATTAATATAAAACACATAGATAAAATTATTTTGAAAGGCAGAAAATAAAGTACCAAGGAAAGATAAAGAAAAAGGGCCAAATGTTCAAAAAAAGCAAACTCCTAAATTTAGCTCCTAAATTTGTGCCCTATTTTCAGCCACACTTAGAAGACTAGGGGTCCGATAATCGAAAGGCATTGACATGGTTTACAGCCCAGGAAATCATGTAAATGCCTTAACTGTGAATATTCAGTGGCACCTACACGGTTGGTGCCATTGAATATTCCTGACTATGGCCCCTAAGCACTCTGATGCTATCTGGGTAGCGTCGGGTCATGTTGGGGGTGTTACGGAGCACAGCGGAGGCGGGGAGTCCTTATAACTGGGTAGTGGCGATACTGGGCTGTTAGCCGGTTAGCCCTCCACGGCTAAAACTAGGCAATATCGCAGCTACCTGTCAGTCTCTGTGGCTGACTCCACACGGCACCTAACCCGTATATTAAATGCTGTTGCCGTGGCATTGAATATCTGGGT
The DNA here is from genome assembly GCA_033557465.1 of Ichthyophis bannanicus. Lineage (NCBI taxonomy): Eukaryota > Metazoa > Chordata > Amphibia > Gymnophiona > Ichthyophiidae > Ichthyophis > Ichthyophis bannanicus. The sequence continues at coordinate 533,249,837 of CM066034.1, read as the reverse complement.
TTAGAGGTCAGCGGGTAGGGCTATGCACCAACGCAGTGCATAGCCCACCCAACAGAATATCGGGCCCTAGGTTTTTCAACTGAAAAGTCATCATAATTTAGAAACTTAAAATGTATGCTCCTAAATTTAGGCCTGCCATTCATCTGCCTAGATTTGTAAGCCTAATTTAAGTGCCTAGTGCAGAAAATCAGTTCTAAGTTCCCACGTTCTTTTCCTTGCCCTAAATCCACCCTGTTGCCACTCACTTTTTATGCTCTTAAATTTAAGAATTTAGTGAAATTTTAAGAAAATATTTAGGCACTTGCCCCTAGTGAATTTTCAGAGAAGCTAATTTTAGAGTATAACTCTCAAAGTTAGGAGCACTGAATATCAGATCCAAAGATACTTATGTTCTTATTTTACCTATGCATGACCCAAAGTGCAAGAAACAGTAATCACTCTTAAGGCCAGAATGGCATCTATGGTTTTGGTAGACTGAATGGAGTTCTGAGACTATTATGATGTTTTATTGGAATGCTTATTTATGGGGGGGGGGGGGGAACGACTCCATATAAAAATCTCTTGCCTGTTGGGATATATGCTCTGTTTTAGGTGCATGAATATGTGTGCAGTAGTTGTCTAGTCTGTAAAGTGCCCATCCTGTATTGTTGTATGCTTCAGGCCTGAAAGGCTATGACTGCTGTTTGAAATAGAGTGGCAAACTTTCCCTTTGTAGCTCCCCTGGGCATTCTATCTTGGGGGAGGAGTGAAGAATGAAGCTGCAGATTAAGTTTAAAGAAACATGCATGTGGGTGGGTCACGTGATGTGTGAATAAGGGGAAGCCATGTCTTCTCCGAGCTCTTTCTCCCTCTCCCCTTATTTGGTCTGAATTCTGCAATTTCGGCCCCAGCTGTGTGTGGATGTTGGTTCCCTGTTAGAGTGGTGAGCTGCGCATCCCTTGGGGAGAAAGACTTGCAATTTTATGGCGTCTAAGGCAGTAGAGAAAGACCAGGAGCACTCAAAGTTGGGAGAGTCCAAGATGGCGGCGGGAGACCCTCTGGTCCCTCGCTCTCCAGCGCTCTCCACAGTTGAAATGATGAAAAAGGTCACCAACATGGTTGTGGGTGCCCTGGAGATGAGGGAGTTTGAGCATCTTTGCAATAAACTGGAGGGGGTCGAGACCTTCCAGAGGACAGCTCACGGATTTGGAGCATTGAGTGGAGGCTCAGGAACACTGTGCTGCGAAGGTGGATGACCTCGATAATAGATCCCGGAGAAATAACTTGCATTTCTAGGGATTCCAGAGTTAGTGACAGACTGGGAACGGAGAGGCTTTTTGGAGACATGGCTGGCTACCGCCGTGGTCTTGGAAAAGGCCGTTTTTCCCCTGGTGATAGAACGGGTGCACTATATTGGGCCACAAAAGAATCAACTGCTCAGACCCTGCCCGGTCATTGCCCGATTCCTTAACTTTTTAAACAAGGATCAGGCGTTAGCATATAATGGAAAACAAGATTTTAGTTTTCCAGGACTATTCTGCAGCAATCGCTCAGAAACACAGGGAGTTCTCCCTGCTTCTGACTTTTCTCACTGAATTGTGCACTTTGTTTTGCAGTATCCAGTATGCTTATGGCTCACCCACAATGAGCCTTTGTGTCCCCTGAAGCGGCAAAGAAATTTTGTGCAGACCAAATAATTGGCTTGGATGCTGGAATCCCTATGCCTTAGCTGGTGTGCCTATCATTGTATGCAAGACTTATTGATTGCCTGCGAAGGGCACATGGGAACTGGACATTTAGGTTTGTGCCCTTTTCCGCTTCTTCCTTCTGGTGGAGTCAGTTGATTCTCCTGGAGGGGTTTGACCCTACCCTAGGTGGGGCATCAGGCGCAGAGCTTACTGCACGAGTATGGATGGCCTGAATGAGTCAGGAACTCTCCTCTTCTCCCTCTTCTTTTCTTCTGGGTTGGACTCTTCGGCCTTCTGTTTCTGCTAAAGGTTGCAATATGGTGGCAATTTATCCACGGGGACATGTACCTTTCTTTTTGAGGACTTGGCTTAGACACATTGATGTGAGGAGACACCCACTCCCCCCCATATTTATTTAGTACTCTATTTACTTTACCATTGCTGATTTTGCTGAGGCGGCTTGGCGGGGTTCCACCTGATGCTGACCCCTGCTGCGTTGCAATGTTTTGCATTCTATTTTGCTATTTTTTTAGGCACTTTACATATTGTTTCAGTGTTTCAGGGATTATGTGGGGAGTTAACTGGATCCTTGTAGCTAGATGCATGATTGAGGGGGTAAGGGGGTACTTGGGGCTGTGGGTGGTAAAGGGATGGAAACAAGTGAGTATGGTTCGGATGTAGGCATGAGTATATCAGGGGGTTATGCATGGGTGAGGACTTTGTGTGGGGAAATGGGATGCATGGATGACTGAAAGAGTTGGAAAATGGAAGGAATAAAGGGACACATATCCATGGTGGGGGGAGGGGGCCAGGAAATATCTGCAGTGACCTTGATGCTGACACAAAAGCACTGGGGCATATGGGGAAGGGGATGGAGGTGGGCGTGGTTGGGTTTTGGGGGTGTGTGGGAGGGGTGGGCACGCACGGTTGCATGTGCCTCCAGACCAGGGTGTGTGGGCAACCTTAGGCTGGAGAGGCCATCCCAGTGAGTGTGTATTGCTTCAGGAGCTGAGATCCTGTTTAGATTCACCAGGATGAGTCCTAAGTGTAAGAAGGTGCATGGATGATCACCTAGAATGTCTGTGGGATTGGAAGCCTGATAAAGAGACATAAGCTTCTTCAGCCTTGCATGATCGAGGGCTGCTATTGCCTTCCTTTAGGAGACCCATATGACAGAGATGAAACATATTAAGCTTCAACGATGGTGGTCGTTGAGTGCTATGGGGCTTCCTCCAGGGAGAAGAAGATGGGGGTTGTAATCTTGATTAAGAAGGTGCCGGACCTTCAGCTGGAGATATTCCAGAGGGACCTGGGGGGCAATATGTTTATGTGGCAGGTAAGCTCTTCAGGAGCCCAGTTTTACTGGTGAGTTGTATGGCCCCAACACATTTTCACAGGGGTTTTTCAATGGGCCTGGTACAGGGCCTGAACTCTCTAGGGGGATCATAAGGTTATCTTGGGGGTGACTATAATTGTGGATTGATATCAACCTCTATCATTTCTCAGGACAGTGGGATAACGTTGTAAAGCAGTGGAAATGCCTGCTGGGATTTTGTGAGAGTTGTGACCTCCTTGGTTTGGTGGGTACTACACCCCATAGAACAGGACTACACTTATTTGTCTTGCATGCATGATACATGGTCCCACCTTGATTACTTTCTGATCTCAGGGAAACTCATGAGAGGTATCTTGGGGGTTCATATTGAGAATATCCACATTTCGTATCATGTCCTGGTGAAATTAGATTTGGAGTGGCGAAGGAGCTTGGGTCACCCAAGATATTGGCGGTTACCTTTGCACCTTTATGGAGAGACTGGTTTTCAATCTTTTCTGTGTAGTCAGTGGGATCTTTTTGCAGAGACTAACCACGAGCATGTAGATAACCCAGCACTCTTTTGGGAAACCACTAAGGTGTACCTGCGGGGATGATTATTAGGTACTCAGGTAGATGACAGGAGACCCTTGGCAGGTGGCTCAGGGACTTGGGTCAGAGCTACAGGTAGCATGGTTGAGGTTGTTGAGGTGGTTCTCAGCTGAGGCCCAGTCTGAGTACCTTGCCCTACATTCTGAGTTCAATGCTGCACTCGCAAGCTAAACAATCTCTGTTATTTTATATTTGTGCCCTCTATCGCCATGGGAACAAATCGGGATGCTTGCTATCCTCACTGATCAAAAATGGGAGAGGACCTCGATACACGGGGGTCCTTTAGAATGCAGTGGGAGAATTGAGTTCTGAACAGAAACATGTTGAAAAGACCTTTTGGGAATATTACCTGCGTCTGTACTCGGAGGAGGCCGGGAACGTTGCTTAGGCTCATAGATACCTGCCGAACTATGGACTCCTGTCAGAGGATCAGTTGGCAATTCTGAGCAGGCCTGTTACCACTGTAGAGGTTCAGAGTATGATCAAGGGCTTACATACGGCTAAGACCCCGGGACCTGATGGGTTCAGTGGTGAATTTTTTAAGTTGTTCAGGATAGGGTTAGTGTCCCTTTGATGGTCATATATCAATGGCTTCTTGAATGCAAATCCTATCCTTATGGCTGCAGTGAGGCCTTGATAGCTGTTATCCCAAAGCCTGGGAAAGATCCTCTGATCTCGAGCTCCTACCACCCGATCTCGTTGATCAATTTAGATCAGAAGATTCTTTCAAAACTTCTGGCGGATAGGCTGGCCCACAATATGCCTTTTCTGATTCACCCTTCCCAAGTGGACTTTGTTAAGGGGCATCATATGGTTGTTAATGTCCACCAGATTTTGGCAACCATGCAATATTGCCAAGCTAGGGTGATCCCCTCACTGCTTATTAGCTTTGATGCGGAGAAAGAGTTTGATCGTGTTAACTAGGGTACATGTTTTTGTTCTGGAGCATTCTGGTTTTCAGGGGCCATTTGTTCAAGCAATACAGCTGCTTTATGCCTCATCAAGAACCTGTCTTTTCATCAATGACTCCCAGACAGAAAGTTTTCCCCTCCAGCAAGGCATGCAACAGGGTTGCCCCCATCCCCTACATGTTATTCGAGAACAGGCTGATATTCAGGATATCTCTATGGGAACTTATATGTTTAAAATTTCTGCATTCACGGATGATTTGTTGGTTCATCTAATGGAGCTGCAGGGATTGGTAGCTGCCCTTCTAGAGGCCTTTCGTGTCTTTGAGTCCTATTTGGGCTACAAATTGAATTTAGATAAGACCAAGGCCTTACCTCTACAGGATGCTATTCGTACACACTGGGAGAGGACATTCCCACTCCACTGGCTAGGGATCTTTCATTATTTGGGGACCTGTCTGATTTATATGACTGGAATATTCCACCATTGTAGACGGATTCAGTCGCCGTCCTTTGATGCTGGCTTGACTTTCCCATAAAGCTGGGTGGTCAAATGGCACTTTTTAAGATGTGCTCTTTCCTTGGTGGTTATACATGCTCCAGACGCTGCCTCTTTGAGTACTGGCTAAGGATCTGCTTTCACTGGATAGCCTGCTTTCTAAGTCTTTATGGAGGGGTAAGAAACCTTGGGTCTCGATACAGAGGTTGCACTTAGAGGGTATGAACCTGCCAAACTTGAGGAACTGTTTACTGCGTCACCTCAAAGACTGGTTACTTGACATAGAGGATTATATGTGTTTGGCGTGTAACAGGCCCCTTTTATCTCCTCTGTCCCTTGAGTATGTGCTCCATGCAGTGCAAAGTAGGATGCCAGTGGTGATTTGGGGCTCACTTTTGGTGCGGACATTTCTGCGTACCTGGGGGTGGATTTGTCAATGGCTTAATCATTTGCCTTCACAGTTGGTTTTACCTGCCCATACAGAGTAATGCAGATTTTAATCCAGGCATGGCTTTGCAGTGTTTTTGGGTGTGGCAGGCACATGGTCTGTTGCAACTGCAGCAGGTGCTCACTGATGAGGGCAGATTATGCCCATTCAGGGAGCTCCAGATGCAATTTGACTTAACTGGAATAGATATCGTCCCACATCTTCAGTTGCAGAGCTATATCTGTAGTCTAGATCCCGAACAACATTGTAGTGATTTTTTTGTACACAGCAAGAGGACGTTTTCTTATCTGAAGTGTCTGTGCGGGTCACAGTCACTAGAATCCAGGCTTCATTTGTTGCGGTTCAGGTTCAGGAGGCTTGTGAGAGGATGCTGGCAATGTAGAACAGGGAGCTGAGTACTGGCATTTCTTGTGAGACCTGCTTGAAAGCCTGGGCTAAGATTCTGAAACACACTTTGATGGTGGTGCTCCAGGACATGCAATATAAGCTTCTATGCCGGGCCTATATACCCCTGGTGAGGGTGATTAAAATGGGATGCAGTGTGTCATCGACTTGTCGGAAGTGCAGGGAACAGGTAGTGACGCTAGGACATGTGTTTTGGCTTGTCCTCAAAGTCAGCTGTTTTGGGGTCAGGTTCATGGGTACTTTTAGCAGGTACTTCGGGCCCAGTGGCCGCTGGCTGCCACCTCAGATTTATTTCATATCTTGGAGGGTATCCCAGTGGAGTGACAGGGTCGAAAGTGGTGGCTGAAGATGGATTGGCTGCTAGCAAAAAAGCAAGTGCTCTCCGCCTGGGTGGATGTACAGCCCCCAAGTTTCTGGTATTGGCAGAATACACTCCAACAAATTATGCAATATGATCCTTTGAAGGGGGGCAGAGGGTTCTGAAATTCTTGGCCATGTGGGAGGATTACATCAACACCTTATCACCCAGGGTGCGTAGTATGGTCTAATAATCTTTAGGATCTGCTGATGGGACTTGGGGCTGGGGGATCGTATGCAGCCACAGGGTCTGGGTTTTGGGGAGGGGAGGTGTGGGTGTTGAGTGGGGAGGTTCCATGAGTATGAGTAGAGGTTTCTGAGGGGGAGAGAATAGAATAGGGCCACACTGGTTAGATGGGTTGGGGTTTGAGGGAGGGGGCAAGGAGGGGTATAGAGAATGGGTGTAGGGGAAGGGTGGGAAGGAGGGTAGGGTCTTCCTTTTTTTTGCAACTTACGTGGGTGCATACTATTAGAAACCACCGAGAATGCCTGCATTTAGTGTGGTTGTTATGTTACTGTTTCACTTCCAGTTGGTAGGGCCTGAGTGGGTCAGGATTTTATTTATTTATTTATATTGATTTATTTAACAAATCTTTTATACCAACAAAACTGCAAACAAAAGAAGGGTACCCACTCAGCTTTAAAAATTATTGCTTTCCCCTTATTACCCATCTGGTCAATATAGAAATGCTGGCCTTAGTACTTAAATATAATAGTGATAGCAAGCGATGCTGAATATATGTTTAGAATCTATATGCATAGCTACATGGATCGTGGACTGAATATCACTGCTATCCATATTGCTGGGTACAATGCCCACCCTCCAGCCTTACTATGCCCAGGCACCACCTAGATAATCAAACACCACAAAGGAGATATTAACTGTACATCATCACATTCTACCCAAATCACCAAGTGACTAATCAAATAACACATATTTTTGTTTGCCTCATAAATTACCACCCAGGAACATACACCCAATAGTTAATCCATATCTCCATTTTAATCAATTGATATTAAAAAATTTTTGTAATTCTTCTTTTTTTTTTTACTCCAAATTCAATATATTAACATAGTAACATAGTGTATGATGGCAGATAAAGGCCAGCATGGTCCATCTAGCCTGCCCAGCAAGGTGGCAAGAGTAGTGCACTTGCTGCTCTGTGCAGGTCACCCATCCCCATGCCTTTGTTTAGAGATATACCCACCGCTTCATGCAAGTCACCCCTATTTGTTAAGATATAAGAGATAGTTAAGTTTATTTTGATTTTATCCTGTTGCTATAAAGGGATCCGTTGTCTGTCCCATGTCATTTTGAATTCTGTTGCTGTTTTTACCTCCACCACTTCCATCGGCAGGGTTCAAATCCCGCTATAGGACAGCAACCTTGGGCCGGAGGGACTGGGGTTTCTAGTCCCACAGGTGCTCCTTGTGGCCTTGGGCAAACCACTTAACCCTCCATTGCCTCAGATACAAAAAATACCATAGATTGTGAGCCCTTTGGAGACAAGGGAAAAAATATATATACAGTACCTGAATGTACACTGTTTTGACTGGTAGAAAAGCGGTGTATAAGTCTAGTTAAATAAACAAATTCCAAGCATCCACCACCCTTTCAGTGAAAAAGTATTTCCTGACGCTGCCTTTCAGTTTATCGTCTTGCAGTTTCAAGTTATGCCCTCTAGTTTTACAGCTTCCCCGTCTTTGAAAAAGGTTTGTTTGTTCATTAATACTCTAAGGGGCTTGTTTACAAAGCCGCGGTAGTGGTTCGCGATCGCGATCGCAGCCGCGGCCCCATTGAAATCAATGGGGCCGCGGCTCCGATTACGATCGCAAACCGCTACCGTGGCTTTGTAAACAAGCCCCTAAGTATTTCAAGATCGGTATCATATCTCCCCTGTCCCTCCTCTCCTCTAGTGTATACATTCAGGGGCTTGTTTACAAAGCCGCGGTAGCGATTCGCGATCGTTATCGGAGCCGCGGCCCAATGGGCCGCGGCTCCGATTACGATCGCAAACCGCTACCGTGGCTTTGTAAACAAGCCCCTCAGTGTATTTAGGTCTTTAAGTCTTTTCTCATACATCTTCTGGTGCAGGTACCAAATCATTTTGGTCACCTTCCTCTGAACTGTTTCCAGTCTTTTTATATCCTTTGTGAGAAACGCTCTCCAAAACTGAACACAATATTCCAAGTGAGGTCTCATCAATGACATGTACAGTGGCATTAGTACCTCCTTCTTTCTGCTGATAATTCCTCATTGTATGCAACCCAGCATCGTTCTGGCTTTGGCCACCGCCTTGTCACACTGTTTCGCCACCTTGAGATCCTCAGAAACAAACATTCCAAGGTCTTTCTCCTGGTCCGTGCACACCAACCTCTCGCCCCCTATCGCATAGAATTCATCTGGATTTCTGCATCCCAAGTGCATGCCACTGCACTTCTTCACATTAAATCTTAACTGCCAAGCATTAGACCGTTCTTCCAACTTTTGTAGTTTTTTTCCCGTGTTATCCACTCCCTCAGAGGAGTCCACTCTGTTGCAAATTTTTGTGTCATCTGCAAAAAGACAGACTTTTCCATAGTCCTTCAGCAATATCATTCACGAATACATTGAACAGTACCGGTCCAAGGTTCGATCCCTGTGGCACACTGCTAATCACCTTCTTTTCATCCGGGTGGGTTCTGTTTACCATCACCTTCTTTCATCTGTCAGTCAACCAATTTCTGATCCAGTTCATCATCTTGGGACCCATCCCAAGCTGTTCAGTTTATTGATAAGCCTCCTATGAGGAACAGTATCAAAGGCTTTGCTGAAATCTAGGTAAATCTCAAAACCTCAAAAACCCAAAGAGCACTATCTGGCAAAAGAGCACTACAGCAATATGACATATATCATACAATCTCCAGACAAAGAGCACCAATGACAACAACAACCAGAAGGTAAACTACCCAATATGCTCACTATCTACCCTCTGATGTACCTACTACTGGCACTCCTACTGCTCACCACAGCACACAATTCTCCATCCAACTCAGCACCCCTACTATATCCCACCAGCCAAATGTCAGAGCGAACTCACAACTCCCACATAACACTCACTGAACCACAAGACGCCTAATATACATAAAAAACTCCCCACCCCAAACCATCCCAACACTACCCAACTTCCCATTCACACACTCCCTACAATGTGCCCTAATAAATGCCTGATCCATCTGGGAACAAAACCAAAATCATCAAAGACCTCCTGGAATCAAATAATCTAAACATACTCTGCATAACTGAAACATGGATTACAGAAACAGAGAACGTACTCACATCAAATGGATACAACCTATACCAATGTCCCAGGACCCAATGAAGAGGAGGCAGAGTGTTGATCATAGCCAGGAAAAACATCAATCTCCATCCCCAAGCAAACAACAGCACCAATAAATCTGACTCCATCACCATCTCCAACAAAACGATCACAATCCGCCTCATATACAGGGCACTGACCTCCAATACCAACGACCTATCAACAATGCTGGATGTAGTAAGTGTTGGATGTGGTTCATTAATGACATTTTATGTGTCTGGACAGGGATGATTTCTTTATTGCAAGAATTTTCTAACTGGCTCAATCAACAGGGCAGTAATCTTCAGTTCACTATGGAGTATTCCACCATGCAAATTTCTTTCTTGGATGTTTCAGTTACAGTGGTTGCTGGTCATCTTCACACATCCCTTTATAGGAAAAGTGTCAATTGCAATAAATTGCTACATTTTGATTCTCATCACCCGTATATGTTGAAACGGGCTCTTCCTATTGGATAATGTTTGCCATTGCGCCATATTTGACTTACGTATGAGAAGAGACTTATATAAAGCTTGGGTGTTGTTTAAAAATATTATCTTGGAAGCCCAGACCAGCTATATTCCACACTAAGAAAAGTGGAAGGAAGTCCAAAAAACTGCCAGCATGGTTTAAAGGTGAGGTCAGAGACTGTTGTTGCCAAAAAAGCATCTTTCAGGAAATGGAAAAAAGAGCCAAATGACGAAAATGGGAAACAGCACAAGCACTGGCAAGTTAAATGTAAGGCATTGATAAGGCAGGCAAAGAGAGAATTTGAGAAGAAACTTGCTGTGGAAGCAAAAATGCATAATAAATACTTTTTCAAGTACATTCGTAGAAAAAAACCTATGAGAGAGTTAGTTAGACCATTAGATGATAGGGGGGTAAAAGGGGCAGTAAGAGGGGACAAGGCGATAGCGGAGAGACTGAATGAATTCTTTGCTTCGGTCTTTCCTGAGGAAGATTAAGGGATGTTACCCATGACTGAAGTGGTATTTAAAGGTGATACTGCGGAAGAATTGAAAGAAATATCGACACACCGGGAAGATGTATTACTACTATTTGATAAACTGAAGAGTAGCAAATCACCTGAACCGGATGGTATACATCCAAGGGTGATGAAAGAACTGAAATATGAGATTTCAGACCTGCTATTAGTAATCTGTGAACTATCATTAAAATCATCTGCAATACCTGAAGATTGGAGGATGGCCAATGTAATGCCAATTTTTAAAAAGGGTTCCAGGGGTGATCCAGGAAACTACAGACCGATGATCCTGGCATCAGTACCAGGAAAAATGGTAGAAACCATAATAAAGAACAAAATTACTGAACATGTAGAAAGTCATGGCTTAATGGGAGACAGCCAACATGGCTTTAGACAAGAAGATCTTGTCTTACTAAACTGTTATGTTTTTTTGAAGATGTGAATAAACAGGTAGACAAAGGTGAGTTGGTTGATATAGTGTATTTGGACTTTCAGAAAGCCTTTGACAAGGTCCCTCATCAGAGACTTTTGGCAAAACTAAAAAGTCATGAGATAGGAGGCAGTGAACTATTGTGGATCAGGAACTGGTTAAAATATTGAAAGCAGAGGGTAGGGCTAAATGGCCAGTTTTACCAAAGGAGAAAGGTGAATAGTGGAGTACCCCAGGTATCTGTACTGGGACCGCTGCTTTTTGACATATTCATAAATGACCTGGAAAGTGGAATAACGAGTGAGGTTATCAAATTTGCAGATGACACAAAACTATTTAAAGTTGTTAAAACCCATGAGGATTGTGGAAAACTGCAAGAGGATCTTGATAACTTGGAAGATTGGGCGTCCAAATGGCAGATGAAATTTAATGTGTACAAGTGCAAAATAATGCACCTAGGAAAGAAAAACTCAAACTAGGGTTACACGATGCAAGGTTCCACATTAGGAACCAGCATCCAGGAAACAGATTTAGGTGTCATCGTGGATAACATGTTAAAACCCTCCGCCCAGGGTGCAGCGGCGGCCAAGAGAGCAAATAGAATGCTAGGTATGATAAGGAAAGGAATGGAAAATAAAACAAAGGATATTATAATGCCTCTGCATTGTTCCATGGTGCGACCGCACCTTGAGTATTGTATGCAATTCTGGTCACCGTATCTTAAAAAGGATATAGCGTTATTAGAAAAGGTACAGAGAAGAGCTACCAAAATGGTAAAGGGGATGGAAGGATACCTCTATGAAGAGAGGCTAAAAAGGTTAGGGCTCTTCAACCTGGAAAAGAGATGGCTGAGGGGAGGCATGATAGAAGTCTATAAATTAATGAATGGAGTGGAACTGGTAAATGTAGATCGATTGTTTACGTCATCAGAATATAGAAAGACTAGGGGACATGCAATGAAGCTACAGGGTAACCTATTTAAGACTAATAGGAGAAAATATTATTTTACTCAACATGTAGTCAAACTCTGGAATTTGTTACCGAAGGATGTAGTAAAAGCTGTTGGTGTAACTGGGTTTAAAAAAGGTTTGGACAAGTTCCTGGAGGAAAGGTCCATAAACCATTATTAAAAGGGACCTGGGATATCACTGCTTGACCCAATACAAGCATTGTGGAACCTGTATCTTTTGGGGAAACTGCTAGGTACTTATGACCTAGATTGGCCACTGTTAGAAACAGAATACTGGGCTTGATGGAACTTGGCCTGATCCAGTATGGCATATCTTATGTTCTTATGTTCTTATGCACAGAGCAAGAGGACTTTCATACACACAAGTGAAAGCGCTTATGGCACACTTACTTTTCAGAGGTTACCCATATAAAGTGATTCGGCAAGCATACCTAAGAGCAAAGTTTGCAAATAGATTATTTCTGTTACAAAATTTCAATCCAGATGTTATGAAGAAACAGGTCTCTGTACTTCAATACACTAACCATACCCATTATTTGGCTAAAAGCATTTATCATCATTGGCATGTTTTGGAACTCCATAAGATTTTTCAAGATTTTACCCACGTGAAGAATTTGGGGGATATGTTAGTACATACGGACATTCTAACCCAAGATGCAAGTATTCAGTTGTCGGGCAGTCATCAGGCATGTCAACACTGTGCCATGTATCCTTATACCATCTCAACAGAAGCAAGGACGGATCCACTATCTGGGGTAATTTATTCCTTGAAATTATCTACTATGTGGGTCATTTATGCAATAGTGTATCCTTGCCCCAAAGTGTATGTAGGTCGTACATCACAGAGGGTGCGGTTTAAACTCACTGAACATAAATCCTGTCTCAGTAACCAAGTGTTGACGACACCTATTGTGCAACATTGCATTGATTTTGATCACCAGTGGCAACCTTTGTGTTGGTTGGTTCTGGATGGGATTTCTGACCCTCTTCAAGGCCGCTTAGAACAACGTCTAACCAGATTGGAAAAAAGGTGGATTTTTACCCTCAATACTATGCAACCAACTGGCCTGAATGAAACATTGGATTGGTACCCAGCTCTGTGACTAGCAAGGCCGCGGAGCCCCCGGTGCATGTGGCCAGCCCTAACCGGGGGGGGGGAGGGGCGGCCGGTCGCGCGCTCTCTCGGGCGCCGGCCGTGTGGGTTCGTGGGGGCAGGCCCTGGCGGTGCTAGCGGGTCATTGGCTCCCGCGGCCCAGTGAAGGGCGCGGGAGCCAATGAGAGGGGGCAGTCAGGCATCGGAGGGGGTGCTGGGTAGGCGCGGCGGCGTCCTCCGGCCTTTCCCTTGCGGGAGCCATCGGAGCAGGACGTCCCGCCCGCCCGCCCTGGGCTGGTGTTTCGGAGTCGGATTCGGCGGTGGTGGGGTGTTGCAGCTGGGGGGGGTGACGGGATCCCGGAGGTTTCCAGGGTCCGGAGCCGGAGCCAAGCATTAGGGCGGGGGTGGGGTACCCCCGACCCGGACAGTCCCTCAGGCTTTTGCTAATAATATGGCGAAGCCGGAATGAGGGAGGCTAGGCAAGTTGCCGGGGCTGGGACCGGCGGAAGCAGAAGCGGCGTCACTTTGCTACTCTCACATGGCTGGTGAGGGCATGCTCTGCTGGGGGGGGGGGTAAAGTTAATTGTGTTGGATTGTTGTTGGTTATTGTTAATGGTTAATAAAGCTGCGACCAGTTTAATTCCCAATACAGTGTGTTGTATTTGTGTAGGAAATGTCGGGGGGCGGGGGGAATTGGGGGGGGGGGTAGGTAAGGGAGGAGGTGTGACCGGTCCGCCGTACCCGGTTAATCACTTTTCAGTTGCTTTTTTGATTTGCTTGCAAATGTTCCTGCCTCCATTTAAACAGCTTCTGGTTAGAGTGGTATTCCCTGGATAATTCTACCACTGTTACCGTTAGCAAGTCCTGATCCCGCCCTAATGAATGATATGGGCGAAACTCGAGTCAGCATTTGTTTTCGGTGTGGTTGGCATTACTGATACCTGCAAAGAGAGTGGGCTTATGTTCGCCAGATAAGTGCTTTGTTTATGGTAGTTCAGTAATTTTAAATGCATTTGAAAATTGAAAAAACTGACTTTGTACTATAAGCCTATGAATGACATCAGAGGGTTTTCCTATGAGCTGTTAGCAGGACATTTGCTCCGCATTACCAGGATCCTTCGTCTGAAGCTTATTCCTCCTGGGTCCATGGTATACATCTTCATTAGGAGCTTATTCTAAACCAGGGTTTTTGTTTACTATTTTTCTTCCTGCTATTTGGGTGCTTGGATGTAGTAATAACAGCATCAAAAACCGGAAAGAAACTACTAGTTCTATGAGACTTTAACCTCCCTTTGCTACATCAAAACCTTGCACAGTCCTTCCTTCAGGCAATGATGGTGATGGACCTAACACAACTAGTAAACACTCCTACATACATGAAAGGAAACACAATGGACTTAATCTTCTTCAGTAACCATAACGCCCAAGCAAGCATCCCGCACTATACAAGCATACCCAGTCCCAAGGTCAGACCACAAACTCATCAAGTTCTCACTCCCACAAGCCCCATCAGTACAAGTCTCAAAAAGCAACCATCCACCAGAAGATTTAAACCATTCAATAAGGACAATTTCATCAAAGCAACCCTTGAACAACTGCCTATAGACTCTACTGATCTAGAGATACTCATTGAGAACTGGAACAATGCTATCAGAAATGTGGCAATCACCTCCAATACTCCAAGACCAACACAGCCGCAAATACACACACGAAGCAACCCAAGACTGACTGGTATACCCCCACCCTCCAAAACCTGAAAAGGCAACTCCAGAAATACAAAAGAAAATGGCGAAAAACGAAACAAGAAAGAGACAAAACACAGTATCTACATTTGATGAAGGAATATGAGAACACCATACTAAACTACTAAACTCTGCAATCAACTGACCAAGAGAGTTTTTCTTCATTGTGAAACAGCTGACAAAAACACCATCCACTGACAACCAAGAAATCAAGGTCATCCACCAACAACTCGCCCAACACTACAAACAGCTTCAGCCGCAGCCAAATATCAACACCCCACTCACCACCGGAGCCAACCACCTAGACACCTGAAGCTCCTTCAACCAAATCACCGAAAGACAAATAGAAAACATCATAACAGCTCTAATCATAACAACCTCCCCCATTGATCTCTACCTTACATCATGGATAAAAGTAACAAAAAAATAACTCAATGGAATAATCACCAAACTCACACAAGCAATACTTCAATAAGGCACCATGCCTACAAGACTAAAAACCTCTTCCATTTCCCCAACACTGAAAAAAACAACCCTGGACACATCAGACCCAGCATCATACAGACCCATTGCAAGTCTGCACTTTGCAGCAAAAGTCATAGAGAAAATGGAGCAGCACAAACTACAAGACCATATCGACAGACACAATTTCCTAGATCCCCAGAAACATGGTTTTTGACCGCAGCATGGAGTGGAAACATTATTAACCACCTTAATAAGCACAATAACACAAGGAATGCAATGAGCCAATCAAGGCTTCCTGTTAATTTTCCTGGATATTTCATCGGCCTTTGACACCGTAAACCACCAAATACTGTTACAATGTCTCCACACAACTGGAATGCAGGGAACTGTCCACAAATGGTTCACATCCTGCCTCACTGATAGATATCAACAAATAAGGATTGGAAACAATTCCTCCACCCCCATACAAGCAAACTCAAGGAGTCCCACAAGCATCCACCCTCTCCATTATACTGTTCAACCTCTACCTACGACCACTCTGCACAATCATAAGAACACACAACTTAAACCCCCACATCTACGCTGATAACATTATGATATATGGACCAACTGACACATACCAACCCATAATAATAGCCCACCAAGAATGCTTTACCAAAGTAATAAAATGGTATTACTGACAATCTACAAATAACTATAACAAGACAGAGGCCCTCTACATAACAAGAGACACTACATTTATCCCCCCCCATGATAATGCTAAACATCACTATAATCAAAACCAAAACTGGGGTGAAATACCTAGGGATCACTCTAGACCAACATTTAACTTTCAAAACGCAAATAGACAAAATTTCCCAAACAGTTGACTTCAAAGCAAAGACACTCCAGTGCCTCTGACCACTCCTTGAACCAAATGACTTCTGAACTGTGCTCCAAGCATCAATAATACCCCACCTGGACTATTGCAATGACATCTTCCAAGGACTGCCACAATCCACACTCCTAGCTCTCCAGACAGCTCTGCACTTGACAGCCAGAATCCTACAAGCAGCAACGAAAAAGAACACATCACCCCTATACTCAAACAGCTTCACTGGCTCCCTCTGCAGAGCCACATAACATACAAAACCATCATGCTAACTCATAAAGCAATCCACTGAGACTCCCCCCCCCACACACACCTCCGAACACTTCTACAGCCCTCACAACCACACAGAGCTAGACTGACCTCGACAATGAACACCCTCAACACCCCTCACAATAAGAATAAAAATCGAACCAGCAGGCATGCAAAAGAGCCTTCCAACTCTACGCACCTTCCATATGGAACAAACTGCTGGACCAGCTCAGGAACATCACTGACCTCAAGATATTCCACAAACAGCTAAAGACACATCTTTTTACCGAACATTTCAACACAAGCGAATAACTCCTTCTCCCCAGAAGAACAACGCACAATCACCTATCGCTATTGTTGCATATATTCAAAATTGTATATAGTTAAAAGCCAAAAGTTCTGTGATTTCATTCTGTATATAGTTTGATACCACTGTTTCAATGTAAGTTACATTCTGTTCCTTGTAAACTGCCTTGACCCGGAGAAAGGTGGTATATAAATACAACTAAATCAATCAATCAATCAATCACATCCATCGAATGCCCTTGATCTAGTTCTCTGGTCACCCAGTCAAAGAACTCAATCACATTTGTTTGGCATGATCGTCCTCTGATACAACCATGTTGCCTCAGATCATGCAATCTATTGGTTTCAAAAACGTCGACTATTCTCTCCTTCAGGAGTGCCTCCATTACTTTTCCCGCCACCGAGGTAAAGCTTGTTGACCTATAATTTGTCACTTCTTCCCTATTACCACTTTTGTGAAGAGGTACTACATCAGCCCTTCTCCAGTCCTGTGGAACTTCTCCTGTCTCCAAGGATCTATTAAAAACATCCTTTAAAGGCTCCGCAAGAACCTCTCTGAGCTCTTTCAGTATCCTGGGATGTATTCCATCTGGTCCCATGTCCTTGTCCACTTTAAGATTGCATGCTGTCCAAATGCATCATCTTTTGTGAATGATGTAGTATCTATTCCATTCCTATTTGTATATTTGTCAATCACATGTGGTCCTTCTCCATGATTTTCTTTAGTAAAAACAGAACAGAAATATTTGTTTAGCATTTTCGCTTTTTCAATATCACTTTTCATGAATCCATTCTCAGCACTTTTGAATCTTGCGATTCCACCTCTGATCTTTCTCTTCTCCTGAATATACCTGAAAAAAGTTTTGTCTCTTCGATTCAGATCTTTAGCCATCTTTTCTTCTGCCTTTGATTTTGCTAAACTTATTTCTCTCTTTGTCTCTTTTAGCTTTATCCTGTATTCTTTTCTGTGTTCCTCTGTTTGCAAACTTCTGAATTTTGTGAAAGCTGTGGTTTTTGCCTTTATTTGTGCAGCCACTTTTTTGGAGAACCAAATAGGTTTCCTTTTCCTCTTGTTTTTATTTACTTTCCTTACATATGTATCTGTTGCCTATTTTATTGCCTTCTTTAGTTTAGCCCACTGCAATTCCACTTCCCTTCCCTCCTCCCACCCTGCCAACTCCTCCTTCAGGCACTTGGCCATTTTACTGAATTCAACGTTTTTTGAAGTCCAGGACTTTGAGCTTGCTGTGATGGGACTTTGCCTTGATTTTTATCTCAAAAGATACTGTGTGATGATCACTGCAGCTCATATGGGCACTCACCCGGACATTCAACACACAGCCTCCGTTGGTGAATACTAAACCAATTCCCAACGTATCCAAAAATGAACAATACAGGTCCTGCATATCTTAATAAACCTGATAACATATGATAAAAGTCTGAGATGGACTTTGCCTGTACAGACAAATAGGGGAGGGGGGGTTTATGTTCTTTTTTCAACACAAAGAAGGACTCTGAGCTGCCTTTTGATTAACATAGAATGACAAATCTTTCCATTGATTAGTTTTTCAAGCTTTGAAGTTTGGTGAAGAGAGACCAAAGAGAAGCCTGAATAGAAATAGAGGCATGACCACTAGGAAGGCAGTTCTGACAATTGCTTAGACCAGGCCTTAACAAACTTTCTTGGAATTTAAGAACCAGCTTAAAGATTTAAGAGCTAACTGCTGAGAAATTGGTCACAGTGCCCCCCCCCCCCCCCTTCCCAAAAGGTATATTGCAGTTTCTTTCATGGCCTAATTTTCTATGGGAAAGAGGCATGGGCATAGTTTGGGGGGGGGGGGTAAAGGGGAGCATTGCCCTAAGAATGGCCACAACACTTGTCTGCCCAAAGGGATCTTATTTCCTGAGGGGAGATAAAGGGGGATAGTTCTGCAATCAGAGCCATCTCTTCTGCTTGCGGGAGATCAGATCCCCATAGCCAGACAAGCTTTGCAGCCATTGTTGCAGCAACCCATTTGGGGGGCAATGTCTGCGGACAAAAGATAAGGGGATTGTGGAAAAGCCTTTCTTTATCTGCCCACATTAGATCGGATTCCCCATAGGCAGAAGAGAAGGGGCAGCCCAGAGACAAGCAATCTGCCAGTGGGGATCCAATCTCCCATGGGCAGAAGACAAGAGAGCAACACAATAGGTTGTGTGTGTAGAAGGAGTTCAAGTGAGGTAGATAAGGCAGGGAAAATTTAAGGAGCAGGGGGACTATTTAAAAAGGAGGTTGGAAGGGATTTTAGGGTAGGGGATGGGAGTACTGGGGGGGAGTTGGTTGGTGAATGGGGGAGAGTCTGGAAGGGCAACAAAGGAGGGGAGCCAGCAGGAGATAGTTTGGAGGGGAAGGAAAGAGGGCAAGGCATTGTCAAAAAGTGCATTCCCATCCTCCAGAATACACACAAGCACTCTGTCCCCACCCCCACACACAGGCATCCCACTTCTGCACAACAGACACGCACATACACACACAGATACCCTACCTCCGCACAACAGACATGCACACACAGACACACACATAGGCACTTCACCTCTGCACCATACACATACAGGCGCATCACCTTCACACCACACACACACACACACATATACAGGGGCACTCCACCTCCACATGGCAGACATGCACAAACACAGGCATCCTACTTCTGCATGACAGACATGAACATACACACACACGGGCACCTCACCTCCATACCATACACACACAGGCATCTCATCTTCATACCACACACACACATAAAGGCACCCCACCTCTGCACCATGCACACAGATGTCCCACGCCCTGCCCACACAAAGGCACCTACCACATCTCCTCCCATGTACAGTCAGGCACACCACAGTTGCACCACACAAATGTACAGACACTTGATATCTGATATCTGAAGCTGTAATTGTTATCTGTATTTCTGTCTAAAGATGCCATGCAGTATAGGAACTCTGGTGCTGGTCTCATGAGACTTGAGAACATGAGACCAGCATGAGAGACAATGGGGAGTGGGCATCAGGAATTCACAAGCACTGGCTCTAAAGATTTTGACCTGGCTTCCAAATTCACACAAAATTTGTTGAGCCCTGCAACAGAGGCACAGCACATTTGCAATTTTGGTGCCAGCTATAGATTGCACAGCTGCACAAATAAAGCCCCGACACCATGTACACCTCTCTGCTAGCTGCTGCTTGTTGCTGAGCAGTAATATGAGGCACAGTTCTCTCTGATCCCACATGCAGGCAACACTGCCTCTCCCTATGGTCTTCCCCCTCCCTCAATCCTGGTAATTCTTGTTCAGAGATGGGCTGCGGGGAGAGCCAGCACTGCACGTAATCAACAACACAGCCACATCTGAACAAGTGGCACTAAGATTAACAGAGGGGGAGGACTATGGGGAGCGGCTACGCCGCCTGCATGTGGGATCAGACAGGCCTGTGCATATCACGCTACTGCTCAGCAAAGGTGAGGTAAAGTGCGGCCTGCCTCCTCTATTTCTTGTATTACACTGAATGCAGATCCTGGCTTGTTGGAGTTTCAATTTAATTTAATTTACATATCTCTACTTCAAGTTTATTATAATTTATTCTGTACTTGGTGAGGGTCTAATTGTGTTTTGCCTATGTGACTGAGACCAAGTGGTCTCTCAGCATTGAGTTTCTATATTGGATCTGCAGTAATCTGGCTTGATCAGTTTTTCTGAATAGGTGTATGTTCTATGGCCCACTGCAATATGATGCTGCTCTTTTCAGGGTAGGCTCCTTACTGCGTTAATTTTAGAAGTTGGTTTAATTATAGTATGGTAGATTTTCATTATAGGTCTTCAGTGACTTTTATAGGGTTTTATGTTAGTTTCACATTCTGCCTGGTAGTGGAGAGGCTGTTAATGAGATGACACCAGAATCAGATTTGTTTTCCTTGTATGTTGGGTTCTGTGGTGAAATGTCCTAGTTCTGTTCTGCACCTAATGTTGGAGGGGTTTTGTTGAATACAAAATAAATGTTCAAAAAGAAAAAGAGAGAACCATAGCACAGTTTCTAATGCCAAAATAAAATTAATTATACATTTATTTTGTTGTTAGAAACCGCGTTGTAGTTCACTTTTTCTTCTTGTCCCTTGGAGCAAGAGCACCTTACTTCTCCTTTGTTTTTTGCAGACTATTTATTTACAGTCAGTAGTTTTTTAATCTTAGAGTACCAGGCTAAATAACTAAACAGTTACAATTTTTGCTGCATTTTAATTATATAGTCTGGGAATATGTTGCTTTCCCTTCCTTTGACAAAGCCACTGAATGAGAGCCTCTGCTCCATATGAGTATCTTGGGGGCGTCAACTCATTCCTCACCTATTTGTTATACTGGTTTCCTATCCATCTAACTATAATGAATATGCAAATGAAAATGCAAATATGTTTCCCCACCCTTTGCACTCCCCAAATGCAGCAAACTATGCCCATGGAAAGGAACTTAATAAATCAGTGCCATTACACAGTGCCAATAGAAGACATTAACCCTTCTCCTCATTCCCCTCCCACCAACCCCAATGGGTATGTTGTCAGCAGCATATTGGTGATCCTTTATAGCTGCACCTGAGGCAACTTCCATTTTTGCTTCACAAACTACCATGGCGTGGCAATATGTGAAAAGAAAAAAAATCTCTTATAGGCACCTCCCTCCCCTCGGCATCACTCAGTTTCTCTCTCTCAGTGCTCACCCCGTAGCCATAACCCAGTCTCTCTCTCTCTCAACTCCTCCCCCAACCCACAGCCAGTACCTAGTCTCTCTCTTTTTCATAGCCCTCCACAAAAGATATCACCCAGTCTCTGGCTTTCTCTCATAACCCCTTCCCTACAACCATCACTCAGTCTATCTCTCATGGGCCTTCCCACAGCCGTCATCTATTCTCTGGTCTTTCTCTCACAACCCCCTCCCCACAGCCTCCACCCAGTCTCTCTCTGTCTCTTAGCCTCACCACAGCCATCGCCAGGTCTCTCTCTTTCTCTCTCTCATAGCCCCCCCCCCTCACAGCCATCGCCCAGTCTCTCTCTCATAGCCTCCCTCCCCCACAGCCATCACCTGGTGTCTCTCATCATTCCTGCTGCATTGCTGTTTGCAGCTGGCCAAAAAGGTCATGCTTCTTTTTCACCACGTTCAACTCTCTTCGAGAAGCTTGAGCTACATAGTGGAGGAATTTTGGGCTGATCTCATGGATTCAAGTCTCTTGAGACTTGGGCAAAGGTCACAATTTACACATGGATTTTACATATAAACATTTATGCCTGCACCCTTAGGTGCCTCTATGTCTTTATACATGTGTCATTATAAAATAGCCTCAAAATAAGTGCATCCATGGCCTTCACACAAAGACCTCTGGAAAACAAGATCCTCTTTCAGTTCAACGTTTTCTAGCCCACCTCTAAAGGAGCCAGTAGGAGGAGTAGGAATAATGCAGCCTGTGGGCCCAGCACCTGCAATCAGCAGCTCTATTCCTGGGAGGGGTGGGGTGGGTTCAGGGTGCACATGCTGAAATGCAGAAAAATTATGATGGAACCTAGCTGCAGTTTGCATTTCTTGTTTTGCCCTGGGATGTACACTGCTCTCAGCTGAACGCTCACAATTCCCTAGTCACATCCAAATTCTAATGCCTAGAGTTTTCAAATAATTAGACCAAGTATCATCTTTTAGCACCTGAATCCTTTCCACATGCTACTGTCAACAGCAGCAGCAACAACATAAGTGCTGAAAAGCCAGCAATCATAAGGCACAAGACCACTGCAGTAAGGGGGAGGCACTGAAATATGAGCAGTGGGAGCATTATCAGAGTGCCCTTCTTCCACTATTTGCCCTGCTCTTTCTTTCAATGTCCAAATTCCAATCCCCTCAGCCCCTTCCCTGTGCACCTGGTTGCTTCTTTCCCTGTTACCCACACCTCTCCTTGCCCTCCTCCACGGTTCGGAAAAGCTTCTGAACCACAGGGAAGAGAGAAGAGGATGGACAGTAAGAGTAGCTTATAAGCCCCAACCATGTGGTGGGGCTGAGCTGGGAGGCAGGGGGAAGAGGGACAATACAATATTCACAGCTCATTGGACCTGGTGCTGCAGCTGGTGGGGCAGCGACTGGCACAAGTCCTACTGGAAGGGTGGCATTTATTCTCTTTTTTTTTTACCTTAGCCCAGTGGGGTAAGTAAATCAGGAGGCAGAGAGGGTGTGCTAGTATCACCACCTAAAATCTGGCACTCTAGATGACTGCCTAGTTCACCTGATGGTAGTATCCGCCCTGCCTACAAGAGTCCCACTTAGTTGTCTCCCACACCCCACCTTTCCTGTGTCTAACCACAGTGCTCATAATAATCTAAATGGCCAACAAGTAATCATGTAGTCAGCTGGACCTCTGGCCTAGGTCTCCCAGAAATGGGGCAGAAGCAATTCACAGTCACTCCTGTCATGCTGGGTGATGGCAGTGATAGTAACAGCTGAAATGGGGCAGGAGTGATCCCCAGTTGTTCCTCTCTCCCCCAGGTGTCATCTACAAAATGCCATTAGACAGCTGTATTACAGCTTACTTCCATGACCTAGCTCGGATTCAGTGGGACGGATGCAATTGGGACTCATTCCTGCCTCATTTTAGCAATTATTACATGGGGTAAGTGGGATCCAGGAGGATGAAGGGCATGAGGAAGGCTAAAACAGAGAGGTTAGTGGGCCATCCTTGTTGTTTTTAATTTTCAAAGGAAAGGAAAACACATTTGAAAAGGGGTGTTTCAGTTCATTTGTTGTACTGTACAGTATTTTTTCATTTCATTTTCAAATGAATTCATATCCCTACTAAAAGATCAGACACAATAGCATATAAATGGCAAGGGTTTTTTTCTAATATAATTAGATGAAAAATCAATTACACTGAAATGTGATGTCACATATGCAGTTTTAGTTACCTAAGCAAATATTTTGGGGGCAGTGTGTGAAGTTACTATGGGCTTTGGAGGCCTGGAATCCTGAATGACTCTTAATCCTAAACGTATTAGAGAAATGCAAAAACACAGTGGAAATTTCATCAAAATAGCAGAAAACATTTCCACTGATTCACAACATCCTGGGAAAGAAAGCAGTATGGTTTTGAAGGAAAATTCTTAGGAACATATCGCTCATCTGATCCTACAAACAGGCAATGAAAACATGCTCATTTGTGGTTCAAAGGGGCTTGAGTAATGTCACAATGGCTTGATAATCCACAGGAGTAATGGCACAGATAATTTGGATTGTCTTGTTAAATAGCTAAATTGAGAACATAAAAACATAATCCCGAAAGAAAAAAAAAGAGAGAGCTAGATATTGACAAAATAGACGCACCTCCTCCACAAGCTTTTGAGCACAGGACCAGCTTTTGTGAGCCCACTCTTGAGAGTCCATCTACTCCAGAAGTACGTTATTGTTTCCAATCAGTGGCAGCAGGTCTTCGTGGATAATGTACTTGTAAGTCAGGCTACCTTTGGCCTCTGTCTCCTCTCCTGGAACAATCTTGAATCAGGCAGGTAGGAAAGAGAGAAAAAAAAGGAAACATGGGAAAAATTGAGAGGAAAGAAAAGAGGCAGAAAGAAACAGATGGGTTGGAGACAAAGAGGCAGAAAGGAAGATATGAATGAGGAGGAAACAAAGACAAAAGAGACAAGATGAGTAACAGTGATAAGAAAAGACCAAATGGAAAGAATACAGAGGCAAGAGAGAGTAATAAAGCAAAGAAATGGAAAGAACCAAGGGGAAAAGCAATGATGAGATGAGACAAAAGAAAGGAAAGAAGAATGAAAGAAATGCAAGAAGAAATATTTTGAGAAAAAAAAATGATATGAGAAGAGGAAGATGAAGCAAGAAGGAGACAGAGAGGAAGAGACATGAAGTGAGAGAATGAGAATGAAAATAGAGAAATTAAAGTGACAAGAAAAATCTGTAGCTGAGTGTATATTTACTTGGTGATGTAAAAACAGAAACAAAAAAGTTAATTAACAGTTTATCATGTAAATGGACATACATGAACAACATAAAATGGGGGCCATAATACCATTTGGAACTGTATGGTTTCCTTGAAATCTTCATATATTTACAGTACAGGAAAATATTTTGGGATAGATTCTGTCGGCTCTTTTCTGAGATTTCTTTCCCATATCAGATTTTTTGTGTGGCATTATAACAGATTATTTATCCATCACAACAGATACAAATTACACATACTCCGTCAACTGTCTCTTCATAAATTTCTGTGTTATACTAAACTTTAGTAGTTGTATGAATTTTTTTTCTAAACTGTGATATTTATATTGAAACACCACCACCCTCCACCCCAAAAAAGTTATAAAACAATAAATCACACACTATTTTCTGTCAAGGGTATTTTGGCATTCAGTTTAATTCTTCAACTTATTAGATGCTAACCTGTGGTGGTGAAAGCAATGGTGTGCGATCATCAGCAAACTTGGGAATGGTGGTATTTTGTTTATCCTGAGATGGAGAATTTCACTCAGCGCTTGTTGGTATATTTAATAGAACCCAAATCCATCACGCACATACTCATGCTGTTACTTCACCAACAAGATATGAGCATTGAGTCTCTCTCTCCTTGAGATGGTATCCTCTTGATACTTTCATCTCTCTTGAGTGCTGGCATCTATCTACTGATAAGGAGCACTGACCCTTATGAAATGATTTTTTTCTGTCCTATAGCACATGCCAGACAATTTATTTTATTTATATTCAACTCACTCCTTTTCATAGGTAACTCAAGGTGGGTTTATAGCATGTGTAGGCCCCCCAAAAAATTAGCTTATTCTTCATTTGAAACAAAATTTTAGGGCATTTCTTTTTTAATTTATTAGTATTAGCTCACGCCTTTCCAATCATAGTTCAAGGCGAGCTATATTCAGGTACGGAGGTATCTCCTTGTCCCCAGAGGATTTACAATCTAAATTTGTAACTGAAGCAATGGAGGATGAAGCAATTTGCCCAAAGTCATAAGGAGAACCAGTGGGAATCAAACCCTGATCTCTTGGGTATAGGTTACTCTTCCAGTCCTTTTTTTTTTTTTTTGCATGCAATCATTATAATTGTGTGCCTATTACATGCTCTATGGCTTTTCTGCACGTTTAAATCGATTGTACGTGTGTCGTCAATCTGCAGGTATACACATACACAAGCAATTTGCGTGCACTTTTATTTTTAAAATGAACCTGAAATAAACATGCCTAAGGCATTACATTCAGGAACAGCAGCTATTTTCCTGATCCCAGATGGCTTAGTTTTGTACCTAAGGTGACTGAGAGTGAAGTGACTTGGCCAAGATCACAAGAAGCATTAGTGGGTTTTGAAACCCAGAATGTCAATCAGCTTGTGCTGCCCCCTTCTACCAACATCTACTTGGATGTCACACAACATACTACTCTTTATTATTTCACCCCTGAATCCTAGAATTCTCTATCCCTCCCCTGAGGACTGAGGATAATCCTTCCCAATTCAAGGGTACCTTTAAGGCACATCTTTTTTACGCAGTCCTTTGGGACTTAATGGTATTCGCCCCTTGGCTGGAGGAACTGCTGACATGGTTGTTGATTCCTTCCATTGTTTCTTCTATTTTGATACTGATGTTTCATTGTAATTTCACAGTTTTTTTCCTCCTTTTCTATATTTGTTCTTTATTATACTTATTTTAGTTTGAACCGCTTTGTCGTGGATATGCCCAAGAAGCCTAATAAAACCAAATGAAATAACTTTGCTGCTCCTCAGCCTGTTTTCTAACAACTAAAGCTAAATCCTCCATGCTCAGTAAGCTCCCTTCTCTTCTTCCTCTTTCAGCTGGATTGTCCTATGCATTTTCTTGTTTTCCTTCCTTCCTTCTTTTTTGGATTTGCTCTTTCCTTTCCTTTCCACCATCTTCTTTTCTACCTTATCGTCCATGTTTTTCTTTCCCTTCCCCCAATTTCTCTTTACTCCCTTAGACATACTGCAGCGGCAGCCAAGAAAGCAAATAGAATTCTAGGAATCATAAGGAAAGGAATAGAGAATAAAACCAAGGATATCATAATGCCTCTGTATTGTTCCATGGTTCGACCACACCTTGAATATTGTGTGCAATTCTGGTCGCCGTATCTTAAAAAATATGTAGCGGAATTAGAAAAGGTGCAGAGAAGAGCCACCAAAATGGTAAAGGGAATGGAAGGATACCCCTATGAGGAAATGCTTAAAAGGTTAGGGCTCTTCAACTTGGAAAAGAGAAGGCTGAGGGGAGAGATGATAGAAGTCTATTAAATAGATCGGTTAACATAGATTGGTTAACGTAGATTGGTTGTTTACACCATCAAAAGTAGAAAGACTAGAGGACACGCAATGAAGCTACAATGTAGCCCATTTAAGACTAACAGAGAAAATATTTTTTCACTCAACACGTAATCAAACTCTGGAATTCGTCACCAGAG
Organism: Ichthyophis bannanicus; assembly: GCA_033557465.1. Classification (NCBI taxonomy): domain Eukaryota; kingdom Metazoa; phylum Chordata; class Amphibia; order Gymnophiona; family Ichthyophiidae; genus Ichthyophis; species Ichthyophis bannanicus. Next base: position 533,222,694 of record CM066034.1, on the reverse strand, counting down.
GATGTGACATGACCATCAAGGCTAAAAAGACAGCAAAGAGGACACCAACCTGCAGTGTCCAAGAGGCAAAAAAGAAGCAGGACTCACATCACACCGTGGATAGGGGCAAAGACTTTATTCGGGTATCCCGCGAGGTAAAACTCTACACGTGATTCAGCATTAGGCTTTCTCAGGGCCTTGGGACATACACAAAGAATACTCTACTTAAGCAATTCTGCCAATGGTATGATTAAAAAAGACCACCATTTAAAGCGTTTGCCCAATAGCATTCGTTACCGCAATGAATACTATCGGACAGACACCTTTAAGTGCTGGTCTTTTTTAGCATGCAATTGGTAGAATTTCCTAAATAGAGTATACTTTGTGTAGGTCCCAAGCCCCTGAGTAAGGCTAATGCCAAAAGACATGTAAGGTTTGACCTTGCTGGATACTCTAATAATGCCTTTGCCCCTATCCTCGGTGAGTTGTAAATCCTGCTTCATTTTTGCCTCTTGGACACTGCAGGTTGGTGTGCTCTTTGCTGACTTCTGAGCCTTGATGGTCATGTCACATCAAGGCTCAGGCCAGCCGGGGCATAAGTGAAAGAGATGCAGTCTGCCAGCCAAATTGAAAGAATGTGGTTGGAAATGGCAGCCCCTAGCTTGCTGGAGTCAAAAGAGGCAAACAGTTGGATAGACCTTCAGTAAGCCTTCGTACACTCTAGGTAGAAGGCCAAGGCTCGCTTGTAGTCCAGCATGTGCAGCGCTGCTTCCCCTTTATGTGCATTAGGCCTTGGAAAGAAAGTTGTCAGAATGACTAACTGATTAAGATGGAAAGCTGATACCTTCTGGAGGAATCGAGGATGAGTGCATAGGACCACTCTATTATGATGGAACCTGCTGTATGGTGGGCGAGCCACTAGAGTTTGAAGCTCACTAATACAGCGTACCGAGGTAACCACCACCATAAACAAGACCTTCCAAGTCAGAACTTCAGAGGACAGGAATAGAGCGTTTCAAAGTCTAGAATTTGGCAGTTGGGATTTAATGTTAAAAAATGCAAGGTCATGCATTTGGACTGCAGCAATCCAAGGGAGCAATATAGTATAACGCCCATCATGAAGGATTTGCATTGGCTACCTTTACATGCCAGGCTCCAATATAAGTCATTGGTCCTCACCTTCAAAGCCCTAAATAACTACCCCCCTACGCCAATCAGCAAGCTAGTCCATAGTACCCTGGAAAATAGAAACAGAAGGTCTACTGCATTGAACACATTAGTAGTCCCCAAGCTAATGACTACATGCACAAAGGCTACCTCTAACAGAGCCTTCTCCATATTCGCCCCTTTAAACTGGAATGCACTCCCCCATGAAATCCGTGGAATTAAAAGCCTCATCCTATTCCGAAAAGCTTTAAAACTCCACCTGTTCACAAAATGCTATCCAGAAACGTCTGGTGATAGAAGCGCAACCAGCAAGCTTCCCTCATACCCCAGTCGCCCCTGCACGTCAACACCACAGACAATAGGTAGTCCCCACTCAAGCCCAATCAACCACTAATCTTCTTCTCTACAAATTCAATGCAACACCCACTTACATTAGATTTTTGTACATACCGGTAGTTTCAAGTTGATATGTATATAGTTTCCCCGGTTTCGATCCCATGTTCAATCCCCTGTTCTTTGTAAACTCAATGTTGCTTGTATGCATTGTGGTACTTTTGTTCGATGTACACCGTGCTGATTATAATAGCGCGGTATAGAAGAAATGTTAAATAAATAAATAAATAAAGTACTTTTGCCCACTAAAGAAGAGTGGGACCATGGTGTGGCTCTGTCTGATGATCTTAAAGTAGCTAAACAGGTAGAAAAGGTGACATCAAAAGCTAGAAGGATGCTTGGATGCATACGGAGAGGAATGGCTAGCAGAAAAAAGGAGGTGATAGTGCCTCTGTATGTCTTTGGTGCAACCTCATTTGGAGTATTGTATGCAATTCTGGAGACCGCACCTTCAAAAGGATATAAACAGGATGGAGTCAGTCCAGAGGGTGGCTACTAAAATGGTTAGTGGTCTTCATTATAAAGCATATGAGGACAGACTTAAGGATCTTAATATGTACACCTTAGAGGAAAGGCGGAATAGAGGTGATATGATTGAGACGTTTAAATACCTCCATGGCATAAATGTTCAGGGAGAGAGCCTCTTTCAATTGAAAGCAAGTTCTGCTATGAGGGGACATGGGATGAGGGTGAAGGGGGATAGATTCAGGAGTGATATGCGGAAATATTTCTTTACGGAAAGAGTGGTGGATCCGTGGAATAGTCTCCCAGTGGAGGTGGTAGAGATGAGGACAGTATCTGAATTTAAAAAAGCATGGGACAAACACAGTGGATCTCTAAAGGAAAAAGGGGGCTGTTGCAGTTGCTGATATGGAAGGACAGACTAGATAGGCCATGTGGTCTTTTTCTGTCGTCATTTTTCTATGTTTTCTAAAGATAGTCAACATGAGCTGCGCCAGAACCACATTGAGGTCCCAAGCCACCACCAGAGGCTTGAAGGGAGTTTTCAAGAGGAGCAAGCCTCACATGAAGTGAACCACTAAAGGCTGAGTCGATATGGACTTTCCCTCCCACCCATGATGGTAAGCCCCAATCACGTTGAGGTGAACCCTGACAGAGTTGGACTTGAGACCCGACTCCGAGAAGTGCAGAAGGTACTTGAGTAGCCTGTCAACAGAATAATGAAAGGGATCCAGCACCTGTTCCACGCACCAGGAAAGCAAATCTTTTCCATTTGAAAGCAGAAGACCTTCTTGTCAAGGCCCCCCTAGAGGCCACTAGAACTTTTGTCACTCTGTCGGGCAGGTTAAGCTCCAACAGGACCAGCTTCTCAACATCCACGAAGGATCTGACACTGGGGTGGAGCAGCCTTCCATCCTCCTGTGAGATTAGGGCTGGGGCAGAGCCCAACTGCAGAGGCTCCCACTGGAAGGGCTGAGCAGAAGGGATAACCATGGCCATGTGGGCCAATACGGCACGATGAGGATCATCACATTCCAGTCTGTCTGGAATTTCAGCAGGGTCTTCGCTATGAGAGGAATGGGAGGATATGTGTATAGCAGGCCCTTCCCCCAGTGCAGGAGGAAAGCCTCCGGGGCCAGTCAGCTACGCGAGGCGACCCTGGAGCAAAACTGATCCACTTGGATATTGTGCTGAGTGGTGAACAGATCTATCCAGGGGGTACCCTACTTCCAAAAGATCCCAAACGTGTCATCCCTGTTTCAGAGTTTACTCATGTGGCTGGAGGACGCAGCTCAGTTGGTCTGCCAGTGTACTCTGCTCTTCAGGCAGATTGGTGGCTCTTAACTCCATACCGTGTGTGATGGAAAACGTCCACAACCAGACCGCTTCCCAGCACGGAAGATACGAACCTGCGCCCCCCTGCTTGTTTATGTAGAACATCATGACCTGGTAGTTGGTCTGAATCAGAACAATCTGATTGGCTAGGCAATCTCAGAAAGCCATGAGGGCATTCGCTATGGCTCATAATTCCAGAAATTGATCTGGTGCAGGCTCTCCTGTTCTTACCAGATACCTTGCATGTGGAGGTCATCCAGATGTGCTCCCCAACCCAGCTTGGATGTGTCTGTCATCAGTGTCCTCTGGGGTGGTGCCTTCTGAAAGGGGAGACCCATGAGCAGGTTCTGATGATCCAACCACCAGTGCAGGGACTGAACCAGAGGTATGGTGACCACCACCCAATCCCAAAGGCAGCCGGTGACCTGTTTCCACTGAGTACTTAGTGTCTATTGATCTTATCTCATTAACAGGCAAGCCATGGGAGTGACGTGCACCATGGAAGCCATGTGGCTGAGCACAGCCAGCATTCTGCAAGCCATTGTCTGATGCTACTGCTGGGTATTGCGGAATAAAGCCATCAATCTCTGGAGTCAGTCCAACAGGAGAAAGGCCTTTGCTTGAGTCATATCAAGGAGAACCCCTATGAACTCCAATTGTTGGGTGGGCTGAAGGCAGTACGTTGGGTAATTGACTACGAAACCTAACAGCTCTAGCATCTGGGTGGTCAACTGTGTTGCTTGCTGGACTCTATCTGGTGCTTTTTATGAGCCAGTTGTCCAGATAAGAGAAGACAAAGACAAGCCGCTACCACTGCAAGGCACTTTGTGAAGACAAGACACTGAGGCCAATCTGAAGGGTAATACTCAGTACTGAAGTGCTATTTCCTCCAGGATGAATTGGAGGTATTTCCTGTGGGCAAGATGGATCAGTATGTGGGTATACACGTCTTTGAGAGCCAGGGAGCATAACCAATCATCTCTTCAAAGATAAGGGAGCAGGGTCCCTAGAGAAATCATTTTGAATATTTCTTGCACCAGGAAGCTGTTGAGGTTTCTGAGATCCAGTATGGGCTGAACCTCCCCCCCCCTCCCACCCCTGTCTTCTTGGGGACCAGAAAGTACCAGAAGGGCGGATATTTTCCCCTGAAGGAAATGTAGAAGAAAAGGGTTGAAGGGATACGCACTCAGGGGGGGGATGAGGTGGCAATTTGGCAAAGTGCAACATATAGCTGCTTTGGACTATTTACAGCACCCTTGAGTCTGAAGTTATGAGGGGCCCCTTGTGGGCAAAAAGAATGAGCTGCCCCCCACTGGAGAGTTCCCTTTTGCGGTCACCAGCAGATTGGCTATGCTCTGAAGGAACCATTCAAAATCCCACCCCGGTTTAGGTTGTGGGGCAATTGAGCCATTTGAGGTTTCTCCTGATGCTGCAGGTGGGAAGCCTGTGGCTTTTGCTGGGAGGGCTGAGGACCAGGAATGTTCCTGTGCTTACAGAGTAGTAGGCCTTCTTCTGACCCCCTTATTGGTACCTCCTGTGAGCAGGATCGGACATGTGTCTCAAGAGCCTGGTGAGGGTAATGTGCCTCTTCTCTATGATGCCAGCTTTCTCCTCCACCTGCTCTCCAAATAGGTTCTCTCTCTGGCACGGCACGGTAGCAAGCTTATTTTGCATTGACTGTTCTAGGTCGGAAGATTGAAGCCAGGAGAGCCGGTGGGCTCCAATGTCCACTGCCGCCACTCTTCAGACCATTTCAAAGGCATTGTACATCACCCTGACCAGGAACTTCAAGCACTCCTTGCCGTGGCCCACCAGGTTATGATAATGCTCCAATTTCTCTGGAGGGAGGATCGGGCACAAGTCGGCGAGATCACATCTAATGTCCTTCAGGAACATGCTCATATAGAGCTGGTAAGAGTGTACTCTAGCCACGAGCATGGAGCTCTAGAAGCACCTCCTTCCAAAGGGGTCCAATGTCTGAGCCTCCCTGCCCAGGGGCATTGAGAAATGAGTCTTGGTGCTCTTAATCCTTTTCAGGGCAGACTACACCACTGAGGAGGGGTTTGGAAGCTGAGGCTTCTCAAATCCCAGGGCCTTCTGAACCTGGTACATCGAGTCCAGCCTCCTACTGACTGAGGGCACAGTAAGGGTGTTTTCCCACATCCTTATTTGCCGCCTCTGTAGGATTTGGTGCATCAACACTGACACTGCTTTCTTAGTTTCCAAGGAGTACTGAAGGATCTCCAACTCCTCTGCTCTGGGCTCATCCTTTGTCTCCAATGAAAATGGGATGGCCTTGGCCATATCCCCGATGAAGTCTTGGAAGGACATGTCCTCTGTATGAGACTTTGCTGTTTGTTTGGAGGGGAGGGGTATGATGGAAGCTCAGGAGACCTGCCCTCCGACAGGATCTCAGATTCCACATCGTTCACTCAGTCATCAGAATCAGACTCTGAAAAGAAGTAAAAGTACCTCTGAGACTCTGCCAGGAGCTCTCTCTGACCTCGAGGAGAGTGGGAGCATCGAGGGGATCAATGATATATCAAGTGCTTCAAGGTTTCATCAGGACATCGGAACCCAAAACACTTGAGAGAGAGATGGCCCCACTGGGGACTGGTATCAGATCATGTTGATGCCCAATGTCGATACCTCTGCAGGCAGAGCATGCATTTTGAGGATGGCTGTACAACGTGTGATGCTGATGCTGTGGGCATTGAAGCAGCAGCCAGTTGTTTCTCCAGCATTGATGCAATGCGGGCCTCAAATGCCTGAAGGCTTTCCACCATGGCTGCTGATTATGAAGGCCTTGGAGCCTGAGCAGCTTCAACCAATATCTTCAGCATCTCTGCAAGGGTATTGACATGGCCTTGGTTGTCAGGAGATTGTCGGTGCCCCTCCAAAACTCTGGAGGTCAATTCCTCTCTCTGGGGCACCGCTCACAACTGCATTAGGAAGGGCTCTGATGCCATTGCATATGGGATTTAGCCTGGTGCTCAAAAGGGACCCCTTTCAATGCCAAAGGAGTCCAGGTCGAGTTCTTCTGCAATTCCAGGTAGAGAATGACCAATGCTGATGATCCAGGGCACTTCGGGCCCTTGGCTCCGACTGAGCCCAGGAACCTCTTGATGTCAATGCACCTTCAGAGGATCCTAGGGGAGCAATTGAGATTGATGCCAATGCTGAAGATGCTGAATCAGACCTCTGACCAAAGAAGGATTCTCTCTGCTTCTCTTGACCCTTTAGGCCTCAAATTTGTCACCTGCCAACACAAACTGTAAGAAGAGGGCTGGTAATTGGGACCCAGACATTGGAGACACCAATTGTGCTTGTCGGTGACCGAGATGATCTTGGTGCATTTGGTGAATTCCTTGAACCCACTGGCTGGTTTCTGGAACATGTTTGAGAAGATGACCATGGCTAGACCAAATGGCTCGATGGTGCCAGCTGGGTCAGCAGGAAACAACAAAAATTAAAAAGTTAGTGAAAAAAGTGCCGGAACCAAGGGTAGAACCACGATCGACAACCTCAGTGCTACCAAGAGTAGGCAGAAACAGAAAATAAGCACAAAAAGAACTCCGAAGGGGGGAAAAAGGAAACATTTACTGGCAGGCAACCAACTCACATCTGTGGGGCTCCATGGAAAATGAAGGCTGGAGAAGATGGTACCACAGCAGGCAGGAAAACAGGCACACAGGCATAGTGGAGCCTCCAAAAAGCTTCCAATAGAAGCTGGGGAGCATTCCCTCATGAGACTCCATTTGGAGACATCACCCAGAAGTGAGAACTTCATTCCTGATTGTACAGCAGCAGGCAATACTGAACCCTTCAAAGCTGGGTCTGTGCTAGCAGTGGTCTCCATTGCAAAAGCAATGCCTTCTTTTCAGAGACCCAATCATATCATATTTACATGTGCCCAACAGACCATGGTAGAGAGTACGTAGACTTGTACAGTGATCTCCTGCAGTTGACCCAGCTCAAGTTTACTAGTATTGGTAAAAAATAACATCAAATTCAGTGGTAATTATTCCTAACCAATAGGTTAAGCACTAAAGGAGGGAGGTGGGGGGCACTGTAAATTTCTAAGGATACAATAAGATGATCACCATAGATACAACAGAAAAGAAAATTTAAAATAAGTTATGTGCTCCAGATTATGGCACCATCTAAAAGGAGTGCATGGTTAGAGTAGCAGGCTGTGAACCAGGGAAGTCAGGCTTCAAATCCTGCTGCAACTCCTTGTGATCTTTAATTGCTATTGGCCCCCAGCTGATCTGTCTTTCCTTTGCATCTTCTCAAATAGGGATCATTAGTACTTATCCCAGGCTGTCTTGGATTTTGTTTCTTCTTTCCACTGCCTCAGGTGCAAACTTAGCCTGTAAGCCCTCTGGGAACAAGGAAATACCTACAATACCTGAATGTAACTCCCCTTGAGCAGCTACTGAAAAGGTATGAGCTAAATTCAAATTGGCTTATATTATAGTACGCAATACTGTAATATGTATCCAGCATAAATATTTGGGGGAGATAGCTATAAAATATGAATTTGGACAGATTTGATTGATCTACAATTTGTCACAACTCTTGGGTGGATTCCATTGGTGCACAGATTCCTAACATTAGCTATCCATTTCCATCCTCTCCCAGATACTTCATCTTCAGAAATTTTAGAGGCTGTGCTCGATATGCACAAATGGGAGGTCTCTAGCCTGGGTTCTACCTAAACTGATTTATTTAAAAACTTTTTTATACCGCTTTATCTACAAGTCAAAGCAGTGTACAATTAACTTAGATTATAGAACATTTACAAGGAACCGGAACTGAACAGAACAGTGAACAAATAATTTAAATTGAAGAGCAGGTACAACTAAGTTGAATTGCAATGATAGGGATTTAGGGCCCAATATTCATTTGGGCAGGCTAGGCGCCATGTTGACGCATAGCCCTGCTTGCCAACCCCTAACCACGGATATTCAATTCTTCGACGATGACACTGAATATCTAGGGTCGCTGCACAAGCCCTGGAGCTGCCAAGGCTAACTGGGTAGCGATGATATTGCACCGCTATCCAGTTAGCATCCGTGGCTAAAACTAGGCAAGCCAAAAGTTTGCCTAGTTTTAACTATGGATCGCTAACCAGGTAATGGTGCAATATCGCTGCTACCTGGATATCATTACTCCCCGCCTCCACTCTGCCCTGTAATACCCCCGACAATATCGGGGCACATAGAGGACATAGACAGGGATATTCAACGGCATTAACCATGTAGGTGCCGTTGAATATTCACGATTAAGGTATTTACACGGTTTACTGGGCTGTAAACCATGTAACTGCCTTTCGAATATTGGAGCTCATAGCATGCAGCAGGGCTGGGTATCAGAAACAGAAACAGCATTACATCAAAGAACACTTAACAAAAGGATATTAAAAGAGTGTCACAAAGAGAGTGATTGACGGTGTAAGTGGCTGGGATACAAGATCACATAAAGTGTATTGAACAGAGAAGTTTCAACCATAAGGAGGTGTCACCATTTGAGAAATAGCACATGGTCGGGTGGTGACATGTGGGTAGGAAGGGGATGGAGTAGTAAATAGGTAATTTCAAGGCTGTGAGATATATAGAGATTCATTTCCTGGATAACTAGGAACCCCACTGTGGAACTAGCCTCATGATCTTTTAGTCATTTCCCCACATCGGCGTTGGAACAAGATGGGCCAGATAGGCCCTGGACCTGCCAAAATTTCTCTGCTGTGATCACAGCAAAGTCTCCTTCTGTCTACCCGTGGGAGATCAGATTCTCATGGGCAGAACAGAAGGGGAAGGTCATGATCGCAGCCTCGATGCAGGTTGTCTAGCTGCAAGGAGCTAGAGACAGAGATTGGCAGAGTTAGAGTGGAATTAAGGCAGACTTAAGGAGAGTTACGGCAGAGCTTGGGGCCCCCCAAACAAATAGGCATTCTGCTGCCCCTGATTTCCCCCAAAAGACATACAGAGAAAGGCATACAAGAGAGATCTGACTTACCAAAACCACAATGGTTGCATGTAAGGGGCCACTGGTCTTCAAGCTCTCCTTGCCATCCTCAATGCTGTACTCCCACTCCAGACCCAGTTCAATGAAAATTTTGGCCTTAGTATCTTGGCTTTTTGCATTCAGAATGAAGTTACCAACTGCCTGGTTCTTTACAGCTAAAAAAAAAAACAGCCATAAAGTTTATATAACCAAAAATCAGGGGCCCTTTTACGAAAGTGCATTAAGTGGTTAGCACACATTTTGGTGCACAGTAACCATGCATGGGGGCATGACAGTTACCACATGCTAATTTATGTACTAACTGCCACTCATGCTTGGAGTGGACAATGGGTACATTAGGGGCAGAGAGTGGGCATGGTGAGCATATGGCAGTTAGTGCAGGCTAGATATCACACATTGTCAATGTGTTAACTGTTGGGAACATGCTGGTCATGACCCTAACAGTTATTGTGGAGACATTGCACTTAGTGTGCATTAATTTTCACGCTAAATGTGCATTGAGTATAAAATTACAGCACACTTTAGTAAAAGGGCCCTGCAATGAGATGTATAGAATATTACCCATTCTTCTCCAAAGGGATTATCAACAGTCCCCCTTAAGAGAGTCTGTAGCCCAGAGTTCAGGGCTGGGAGGGAGAGGTTAAGAACCCAGCAGGCTGCAGGAGGGAGAGAGGCCTGTGGAGCTAAGTCCTTCCAAGGCAAGCTGTACAAAGGAGGTAAGAACTTTAACTGGGGCTGGAGGAAGAGTCAGGAGAAACAGCTTGGGGAGGTTTAACAAGCTGGGACCGAAGTAAAGCTGCTTTTGTTTTCCCTGACCTGCTGTCTATTCTGGGTTTTGCTTTGTGGTGGTTTAACAAGCTGGGACAGAATAAAAACTGCTTTTGTTTCTCTGAACTATTGTCTGACCTGTGTTGTAAAGAAAACCGCTTCCCACCACACACCACAGGCTCCTAAATTTCACTGAATTCTGAAAAATGAGGATAGTCTGCTGATTGTAATTATAAAAAAACATTAATTCCTATTTTGAGTATAAATAAGGAAATTATCCTAATGTCAACAGAGGTCTTACAAGCAAGTGTATGAGGCAAAGCATAATCACTCTTTTTTAAAGAGGTAATTTGTTTGGGATATTTCCCATAATTTCAGCCATATTTTTCGTTTGTATCACATATTAGTTTAAATCAAAACCTTTTTAAGCACTTTAAAAGTTTCTGACATGAACTAATTGACTTAACATGCATTTTATAGGTTGACACGTTACATCAATTTAGCACACACTAGAGTTTTTAAGGAGCATTAAAAAACCACAAAATGTCTACTAACGAATGCATACCCTTAGTCTTTTCAAAGTAACCCTCTGGCAAAAGAAGTCACTATAAAAATTACATTTGCAGGACTGGCCCAGTGCAGTGCTGACCCAGTACAGTGCTGTACCCTGGGCCAGTCTCCGCTTCTGTTCCTGAGTCACATTTTCTGTATCCCAAATTAGCTGGAGCTGGGGAGGTTGTGGAAGCAGATGGTGGGGATATTAAGCATGCTATTTTGGTAGCTAACTGGGTAAGCTTAGGGCAGCCTTTCAGAGGTCCTAAATTTATCCTGATAACTAAGCTCTGTCCCAGCACTATCTAGACAGTGCCGAGGCAGTCAGAGGAAATATTAGGTGGCGCTATTCCATATAGTGCCAATGAATATCTCGCTGGATGGCATGTATCCATTTAGCAGGTGGTGCTAACCAGATAAGTGCTTTTGAATATCAACCCCACAGTGTTTAAAGGTTTGGCATCACATAGGAGTGTTGAGGAGTTAGCTCAACAAGCTGATAACCAGGGAAGTCAGGGTTCAAAAATTCCACTTCCACACTGGTGCTCCTTATGACTTTGAGCAAGATCCTTCACCCTCCATTGCCTCAGGTACAAAGTTGGGCCCTGATTAACTAATATGCATTAATATCCATTAAAGGAAGCCCCATTATCATCAGTGGGGGGTATTTACTAACTTAGGGCATAACCTGCATTAATAAATGTTAATGCACATTAGTAAATCAGGCCCTAAGATTGTGAGTCGTCTAGAGACAGGAAAATATCTAATGTGCATGTATGTAACTCACCTTCAGCTACTAAGAGAAAAGGCATGAGCTAAACCCAAATGAACCCTCCTCAACACCCCAGGGTTTGGGGAGATGAGGAAAGGAATTATTTTTTAGCTGGAGAGCAACATTTACAAACTGCTTCTGAAGCTATCTGCTTCTTAGCAGAAGCTTAAAATCTGGTAGGCCCCTTTCCTTGGAGGAGCTTCCATCACTATGGGTTGCATGCCTGCTATATTCATACCTAGTAGTTCCAGTTCTTAGGATCCCAGCTGTAAGTGATTACCGCTCTATGAGTTCAGTTGGTTGCAGTTTAGCTTTTCCCAGCTTGGAGATACCCATCCCCTCTCCACCAAGGGCCAAGAACCAGGAAGGAAGGAAGAAAGAAAGAAAAAGTGCCAGCTCCCCCTGTCCTCATTTCATCTATTCAGTGGGAACTCAGGACCTAGGTTGTACTACACTTTTCAGTTGGGATTGACCTTCCCAGTAAATATATTCCTGAATCCTGTTCACTTTCCCTACATACATCTCTCTCTCTTTCAGTTTTAGGATGATATGATTATTTATGTGGAATCTTCAGCTATCCAGAAAGAACCTGCTCTCAGCTGATCTCTGAAGCTAAGCAGGGTTGAACCTGGTTAGTACTTGGATGTGTGACTACTTTGGAATACCAAGGCCTATAAATGTACTATAAGGAAGAAATGCCTGGCAATCTACTTCTGGTTGCACCTTGCCAAGAAAACCTAGGGGCTGGGTCGCCAAGAGTCAGCACAGATTTGACGGTAAATATTGCATTGTGTATAGTGGTACTGTATGTGGTACTGTATAGTGGTACTGTATGTGATCTATATGATAAAGATCAAGTGGACCTTATGATTTAGAACTATTGGTGATGAAAGAAGTCGAAGCAGCATTGAAAGCCTTATCAAAGAACAAAGCACCAAGCATTGATGGCATTCCCATAGAAGTATTACAGCAATCTGATGCAGCTATTACCATACTTACAAGGCTCTGCCAGGAAATTTGGATGACAACATCATGGCCAACTGACTGGAAAAGATCTGTGTTTATACTAATACTAAAGAAAGGTGATCCACCTGACTGTGGAAATTATCGCACAATCACTCTGATCCCACATGCCAGCAAGATTCTACTGAAGATTATTCAACAGAGACTACAACCATACCTGGAACAAGAACTACCTGAAGTGCAAGCAGGGTTCAGGAAAGGGCGAGGAACGAGAGACATCATCGCGGATGTGAGATGGATCCTTGGAAAGACTAAAGAATACCAAAAGGATATCTAGTTGTGATTTATTGACTACAGCAAGGCTTTTGACTGTGTAAACCATGAGAAACTCTGGGCCACATTAAGAAGCATGGTATACCAGAACACCTGATTGTTCTCTTGCAAAACCTGTACATTGATCAAGAAGCAACAGTTCAAATGGAACAAGGAGAAACAGAATGGTTTAAAATAAGCAAAGGTGTATGACAAGGATGCATACTTTCTCCCTACCTCTTTAATTTATATGCAGAACAAATCATCAGAGAAGCAGGATTGTCTGAAAACATCAGAGGTGTGAATATTGGTGGAAGATTCATCAACAACCTTCGCTATGCTGATGATGCCACATTATTGGCTGAAAGTGAAGATGATCTGAAACATTTGCTTCTCAAGATCAAGGAACATAGTCTTAAAATGGGCCTGCACCTTAATGTAAAGAAGACAAAGTTCCTGACAACTAGCAAAATCAATAAGTTCATCGTTGATGGAGAAGAAATTGAAATCGTGGACAACTTTAACCTACTTGGATCAACTATCAATAAAGAAGCAACAAGTAGTCAAGAAATCCAATGACGCATTACTCTTGGCAGAATGGCTATGAAGGATCTAGACAAGATTTTCAAGAGCAGAGATGTCTCTCTCCATACAAAGATTTGACTCATTCATGCCATGGTATTTTCAATAAAATCATATGGATGCGAAAGTTGGACAGTGAAAAAGATAGACAGGAAGAAAACTGATGCCTTTGAATTATGGTGCTGGCGGCAAATACTGCGTATACCATGGAATGCCTGAAGAACAAACTAATCAGTACTAGAGGAGAGCAAACCTAAGCTTTCTTTAGATGCTCAGATGACAAGACTTCAACTTTCATACTTTGGACACATCATGCGAAGAGAGAGATCATTAGAGAAAGACATTATGCTTAGCAAGGTAGCAGGTCAATGCAAAAGAGGAAGGCCAGCAATGAGATGGATCAATACAATAGTAGCAGCTATAGGTGCCAGTCTGTCAACAATGAGCCACCTGACTGAAGACCGTACACAATTCAGGACAACTATCCAGAGAGTCACCATGAGTCGACACTGACTCGAAGACACTTAACAACAACAACATGTGATCTTTACCCATCAGTGAGAGTCAGCATTTCGCATGTCCTGCCCCTATCAGATCCCTCTAGTCTGAGTTTAGCTGTTGCCTGGTTACCCACTAATGGATCATATTACATTTCAAAAAGTTTGTAACTTCTGTTCTCCAGCTAAATAACAATCCTTTCCTTCATCTTTCCAAACCCCAGAAGGGGGTAGGAGAGGAGATCAGAAGAAAAATAAATGGGAGTGCCAGTAATATATGGTAACTGTGTATGACTTTATATCAACATAAAATATGACAGCAGATAAGAACTGTAGGACGGTAGGACCTAGCGTATAAGTCAATTTAATTGCTATCAGCCCCCAGTTGATCTTTCTTTTGCACCTTCTGAAATAGGCATTATTAGTATTTTATCCCAGGCTTTCTTGGATTTTGTTACTGTTCTTCTTTCCATCACCTCCATTGCAAAGCTCTTCCACACATTAACCACTCTTAGAAACCTAGAGGGTGATAATCAACAACGGCAGTCAGCATTTTTAAAATGCCAGCTGCCATGGTTAAAATTAATCTGGCTATTCAACAGCAGTATCCAGACACCAGCCAGTCCCGAATATCTGAATTCAGTGGCCAGTGCAGCCACTATTTGATTAGCAGGGATATTTACTTGAGAACCAATCGGCATAGCACTTAGGACAGCTTTTTTGCCGTCCTTGTTTATGTAGATGGCTATCTGGAGAGAAGTGCTGAACACTGCTGCTAATCAGATAAATGCTACTGACTGGATAGGTGCCTTTGAATATGAGCCTCCTTTTATTAATGTTACTCCTGAGTCTATCCCCTCTGAACCTCATATAGGAGAGAAAATGTTGACTAAGACCAAAGAGAGTTTTATGTACATTTCAAACTAGGCACTATGCTAACGCTATAATGTTAAAAAATGAAAGAGCTTGCGTGGGAATGGTAAACCATTTTGATTTCATGTTACTGTGATCCGTATGTCACTAAACCCTTGTTTAGAAATGCTGGGTTGTTGCCAGTGTAGCTGAGCTCTGGAAGCAGCATGTGTAAACGTTTGGCAATTTTCCATAAGAGCATTAGGTAAGCCCAACCCTTGGACTGGGAAGGAACCTTTTTGGTGCTATATATGCCCAGGAGTTTAGAGGAAAGTTATCTTTTTTGAAAACCTTCAGTCGAGCAATCTGTTAACTTCACACAAGTGACAGACACCGGGCACAGAGGCTCATTCTTTTCCCCTAAGTTGGAGTCAGTTCAAGGTGGTTCCTTACTCCTGGAAGATGTCTTGTTAAATCTGTGTGGGCTCTCACACCTGGTTCAGTACCATTGGCAGATAGAGTGTAGACGAATTGATTTGGAAAGGTTCCTTTTGTCTATCAATCTGGCCTGAATGCTGGATTAGCTTGTGCCAGTGGGATCTCCAGGTTCAGTGGGAACTGGAGACAAAGGAAAAAGAAAAAGGGGTTCGAGAGCTGCCCCATCTAATATCTAGCATGAGAGAAGGAGCAAGAGAATGGAAGCTGAATGCATCCCCTGAATACATTTCTGCTACCCTGGGCCAGAAGCGAGATGCCAGGAGAGTCAGTGCCTTGATCCAGAACTCAGGGGTAGGACCTGTAAAAATCTAATACAGAGAGGGTCTTGGGAATCAGCTTGTAAGTGATCCTAAAGATGTGTGGATGAGTGGCAAGTGAGAAGGAAAACTGCTGTGTAAGTTACCATGTCAGCTGAAAACATAATAACTACCTCATCTGTATATTTTGTTTCAAATCACCTTAACCGCTGTACTGTTCATGACATTGGACCCCATTCGTTTTTCATTAAAGTGGAGTTAAAGTTGCTTATCACTGAATGGAATGGACATATTGGTGTCAACCCCCCAGAGGGGTGGGGAAGAGCGCAGAAGGAGGCCAAGCTAGCTACGCAAAGGAAGGAGACAGATTCTTTCCCCCTGCCCCAGGACCAGCCATCTACTCGTTTATGTAACCCCAGAAACTGCCTTCAACAAGAGTTCATTCAACCTGGGTCCTCTCAAGAGAGATTCACAGTTGTCAGGATCTAACAGGATCACATAGGGTTCTATCCCAGAGGAAATACTGACTCGGCTAACAATTTATCAAAAAAATATGGGTCAAACTATTTCTCCTATTTTTATCAAGAACTGTTTTATCTGAATAAAAGTCTGTCATAGAAAATTAATCTGAATGAACAGCAGCTTAAACTTATGTGTAGGATAATTATGCAACTCGCATGGGCAATCAAGACAGATATGATTTCAACCAATCTATGTCCCGAGATTAGCCTGGAAAAGACACTCAGTTTATTACTTAAAAATCTAGGAGGGTATATTCATAGTGATTTAACCATCAGGTTGTTCTGAGGGCAGAAAGAGGGTGGCAACTTAGGTTAGCCGGTTAGCGATGATATTCAGTTGCTGACTAGTTAGCTAAATCAGCTAATTCT
This sequence comes from Ichthyophis bannanicus, assembly GCA_033557465.1. Lineage (NCBI taxonomy): Eukaryota > Metazoa > Chordata > Amphibia > Gymnophiona > Ichthyophiidae > Ichthyophis > Ichthyophis bannanicus. The sequence continues at coordinate 533,206,385 of CM066034.1, read as the reverse complement.
AGGTGATATAAAGGCTGTCCTAAACAGGCACATTGCTGGTGGCCAAATATTACCCCGATATTGAATATCCAGGTCTAATTTAAAGCAGCAACGGCCAACCACTTTACTTGGGCTGTCTGTCACCGTCGAATATGTCTTCCCTAGATATTATGTGAGGATATGTTTAAAAATCCCCCATAAGATTTCCCCATAGTGATGTTGTGGAAGGACTCTTGCATACGAATATAATATCATGCGTTAAGGGGAATGGTGAAAAATGATATAAAATGATAGTAACATAGTAGGTGTGAATAAACAGATAGAAGTGAACTGGTGGATGTACACTCGTAGTGTATTTGGATTTTCAGTAAACCTTTGACAAGGTCCCTCATGAAAGATTCTTGAAGAAATTAAAAAGTCATGGGGCAGTGTCCTTCTGTGGATTGGGATGTAGGTAAAAGATAGACAACAGAGAGTAGGCTAAATGTTCCTCAATGGAGAAAGGTAAATAGTGGAACCCTGGGCCACTGATCTGTACCAGCCCAATTTCCCCCTTCTTTTCCTTTTCATTGTAATTTTACTTTTGTTATATACTATGCTATTTTATTTTATTTTTTTATGTAATTTTAGCTCTATTTATATATTATGTTGTAAACTGCCTTGATGCTATGGCCAAAACCATAAACAGTAAACCCTCCCTCTTCCCCCCCCCCCCCCCGCCACACACACAAATGTATTAGATCAAGTAGGGCCATTTGATGACTTGGATCAGGCAGGGCAGAAGCAAATGATGAGTGCACGAGATATGTAGGATGGGGAGATGCTTTGAGGAGTGAGATTAAGGATGTCATGGTCAAAGCCTCTTGAAATCTCTTGGAAGGGTAGGTCTGAAGTGGAGGAAGGAGGAGGAGGACCCAGGGTGCTAGCTTTGGCAGATGAGAGGGCGCTGGAACAGGGGGGGGAGAGGGTGCTTGACCTATCATGGCCCTTTCTGCACCTGGGGGAAGAGATATCCTGAAAACCCAATGGACTGCAGGTTCCCCCAAGGATAGGTTTTGGAGCCACTGAACTAGGGAGCTTTGGGTTTTATTCTTCTTCCTGTGTCAGTGATAGGAGAAGTTAACATTATTGAAATTCCTTGCAAGCACTCTGTGTTGCATTAGTTTTTCATTCTATGACCAAAAAAAAATGTTCTAGCCCAATTTCTTATTCTGATCTTTGAGCTCAGGGCTTCTCATGATACCTCCTTTCTCCTTTCTTTTCTTTCCTTGCACCTCACATGACAGTGCCCAGCACCATCACTAGGCTATCACATCAGCCTGCTCCCTATCTCTGGTACATTGTTTTTTCCATTTCTGTAATCTCCGTTTCTCCTTCTCCATCTTGACCCTTCTCCTTTGTTCCCTTTCTTTTAATCACATCCTCCCCCTTTCTCTATCTGTCTCCTTCCTGAAGTTTTGGACAAATTCCTAGAGGAAAAGTCCATAAACCGTTATAAAGGTAGGGGCTGATATTCAGCGATGGTGGGCAGGGTTTCTAAAGTGCCTGGCCACTGCTGCTTTAATTAAAACCGTATATTCAGTGCCGGAGCTCACCTGTTGTTTGGCACTGAATATCCGGTTTCACATGGCAATATTCAGCCGTTAATCGGATAGCAAAAAGTAGATAAAGTTAGGAGAGCCATAGACCTGTCCTAACGTTATGCGATTTAGCGGCTGAATATTGCCGTTAACAGGACAACTGACAGGACCACCCCCGCGCCACACACAGATCATCCTGGATTCAACCAGGCGTCTTTTCTGCGATATGTAAGGATAATCTGCGGCACTATCCACATAGTGCTGCATCAGGATCAACAGGGTTTAGCTAACCAGCTACACCTTTATGAATATCGCCCCCATAGACTCTGAGAGAGCCATTGCTTAGCCCTGGGGATAAACAGCATATAGCCTGGTTACATTTTGGGATCTTGCCAGGTATTGTGACTTGGACTGGCCACTGCTAGAAACAGGATACTGGGCTTGATGGACCTTTCGTCTGAGCTGCTATGGTAAGTTCCTTTATCGCGGGTTTCCCTCTCGCATGTCCCTTTCTTCTCCTTCTCTCTTTTTACCCTCTATATCATGGCTCTTTCATCTCCTTCTCCAGTCTCTCTGTAGCTTTCTCAGTTGTCAATTCTTATACTCACCAATACTGTGATTTGAGGGTTCAGTTTCCCCTATTTGAACATGCCGGGCCCCTGCTGGGATTTCAAACATTTTCAAAACACCTATTGGAAATTGGAAATAAGAAATGATTAAAATTGGTAAGATGGGCTGGTATGGTGATTCATCATGTGGAAGGTCCCCCTTCAATCCCGGTGGTCACAGCCATCAGGAAGAAGGGACAACTAGGGGCACCAGGGTGATATACAGAGGGTAATTTTTTTAGAGCATTTTCCAAACGTAAAGCATGTTTAACATGTGGAAAAAGACTCATATAAAATTTCACAGCCAAATATGCATCTATAAGTATGTGTACTAACAAGAGGGCTTGTGCTTTTTGTTACTACTGCCACTATCTATAATGCCACTAGATGTATGCAGCCCTCTACACACACACATAACAGACAGTCCTTTCTCTATAGGGGTTACAATCTATTCAACACAAACAATTAGGACAAATAAGAGATCAGGGAACTGCATTTATTACAGGAAATAAATAAAAACAGCATGGGTATAAAGAGAAAACTAAGAGGTTAAGATTTAAGGGCAGCCTCAAAGTGGAGGGCTCAGCCTTGATTTGAATACAACCAGGTGTGGCATGTAAGTGTTCCCAGGGGCGTAGTTTGGGTAGAGCTGTGGTGGAATTGTGATGAATACACATATTTGATAGCACACACATGAACATGCATAGAGTACATCCATGTATTTATAACTGCTTTGGAGCAGGCATCAATTTGCATAAGAGTATTGGTGCACTGTTGGGGTCAATGTATAAGTCCATTTTATAATGGCACATAGGCACCTATGTTTCTGTATAAATTAGGCACATTTCTGGATTTTTCACATAGATGCCATGTTATAAAATTACCCTCATTGTGGCTGGATTCAGGGCTCATGATTGCATGGTTCTGAAGGGACTCTCTCTGCTCTTAAATGGCAGCTTGACCCCTAATGGCAGTACTGCAAGACTACCACTAGGGGTTTTAAGTGGCATTTTGAACCCAGCACCAGGCTGGACAGGAGCAGATGGGGTCACTCCTGTCTGGCTCCCCCCAGACCACCAGGAAATCTTGAAGGTAGGCCCAAGGTGATATTTGGGAGGGGGGGAGGCCTTTGGGGTCCAAGGGGGTTGTGATTCAATGTCCAGGGACCATCCAATGTGGCTTAGAGTGCCGGAGTATGTGCATAAAGGGATATGTTGGAGGGGATGCTGCCACTTTGCTCAGACTGGCCCATCCTGCTTTTGTGTAAGTGCCAGCCCTTTTAAGAAAGGTTCCCTGGGGCATGGAGCTGCACATTAGCATCCCAGTGCTCCAGGGGAGCAGAGTAACACAGCTTGCAAGGTTTCCCGCAGATCAGTAACTCCAATGGTAAAACTAAGCTGATGGTAAAATTTGATATTTTACCGCAACTTAGTAACTAGCTCCCTTAAATCCTAATATATCCACTATCTCACAGCCATAGTACACTGGGTTGAAGATAACCAACTAAAACTTAAAGCCACCAATTATAAAATGATGTTTGTGACAGGCTGCCCACTTCCTCTTTCAGTGGTCCCTATTCTTTCTGGGCATGTTCTTTAACTAATCCCTAATTTAAAAATTTCAAGCTTCTACTTCTTGTCATTTGACTTTCTTGGTCGTCAAATCCTGCTTTGTGGCCTTCAGGACCATTTATACTGTTAGACCCCTTTTAGACAAATCAACATTGACCACTTTGGTCATTATTCTAGTCATCAGCTGGCTAGACTACTGTAATTCCATTTACAATGATCTGTCATTATCTGTTATCAAACATTACAATTAATCCAAAATTCAGTAATCAAACACATACAAAATAAACTGACCACGTCACTCTGCTTTTAAAGGAACACCACTGACTTCTCATTACTTATCAAATAAAGTTTAAAGAACTACCATTAACCCGCAAAGCCTTTTACACTGACTTTCCCACCTACTTTTCTGACATGCTCATCTCTTACACCCCATTTAGAATACTTTGTTTGTAGGGACAAAATCTTCTTGTAGCCCCCATCTAATTACCTAGCTCGCCATGAATCAATTCACCAATCAGCATTCTTTTCTGACCCCTTGCACTATGGAATTCTCTCCCACTTTACATAAGAACAGAATCTTCACTAAAAAAAAAGTTCCTGAAGCAGCTCAGGCCTAATTTTTATGAACTAGCTTTTGGAGAATACTAGATAAACTTGGGAGTGGAGGAGTAGCCTAGTGGTTAGAGCAGTGGCATGGTAACTAAGAGTCCAGTATTTGATTCCCATTAGCACTCCTAGTAGCCTTGAGCAAGTCACTTTACTCTTCATTACCTCAGAAGAAAGGCCTGACAATCTACTTCCAGTCATACATCTTGCCAAGAAAACCCAGGGTCTGCTGGGTCACCAGGAGTTAGCATTGACTCAACAGCATTTAAAAAAAAAAAGATAGAGCTGCTACAACAACTATGCAGTCTTCTCCCGGTGTCTTCATTCTAATTTTCACAATCTTCTACTCTTATCTACTATTAAACTATAAACTATCTTCCAAGAACTCCAAGAACTTACTTCAAAATATAGCCATTGATTTCTCAACTATAACATTCTCATTCAAAAAGAATGTGCTTTCCTTTGAAGATGAGGGAACTTATAAACTCTAGACTCAAAGACAACATTCTACGTATTGATCCTCACAAATAAAACTGGGCAAAACTAATAACTCAACACTTGGGCAACATCCGGCTTTGCAGCTGGGATCCATATATTCTGGTGCCCTCATTCCTGAATTACTGTCTGAGAGTAAATCTTTACAAACGATAACATACTAAAAGGCCAGAAGTTCCTAACCTTTTTGAGAATGGGAACTCACTTGAGTGCTTTAGTATAATAATGATTTAGCGAGTCACAGGACCCCTCAGTTTACAATGCTCAGCAGTTTTTGCCATAATTGCCCCTTGTACATGCTGTAAAACCAAAATGCTTGTCATCAGTTGGCATCTTGCAAGGCTCTCTTCTGCACTTTCTTCCCTATTTTACAGTTAGTCAGTCATTTACTTGCTGCTCTGATCTCTTCCCATGTCTATAACACATTTATGAGGATAACTGCTGAATCTCTCTCTTTCTGTACCAGTACTTTCAACCATAAAGCTTAGTTACTCACTTATAGCAGGTGTTCTCTGTGAACAGTAGGAAAAAGTCATCATGTATGGGTGATGTCACCAACGGAGACCCACATAAAAAGTTTCCCAGCTTCCAAAGGAAGCCTTTGGGAGGTATACCACGCATATTTATTTATTTATTTATTTTATTTATTAGAGTCTCTTTTATACCGCGCTATTCAGCATCAGTGCGGTTTACAATGAACAATAAAATACACATTTCCGATGGTACTTTGTGTTTACAGTTGAACAGGTAATGCAACTTGGATAACAGGTAACTATTTACAATTTAAGACATAATTGGGAACTCTTTTGACTTCAGTCAAGGGGGTTCTGAGAGGCTTGTGAGGATGGTGCAGCGTCCACATTGGCTTCTGGGTAAAACTGGAGGAAGAGGTGAAGTTTTAAGGCCTTTCTGAACTGAAATAAGTCCTGGATTGATCGGATGCCGAGAGGGAGGCTGTTCCATTACCTTGGTGCGCAGAAATTGTAGGCCCTGCCTACTGTTGCCTTGGTGCATATGTGCCTACCTTCCCACCCATCATGGTGCCATACTCTCCAGTATAATAACATAGCAGGAGCCAAAAGGCAACTCCCCAGGGAGATGGGAGGTTGTGAGGACTATTCCTGCTGTTCACAGAGAACACCTGCTACAGGTGAGTAACTACAGTACGCTATCTCCATGAACAAACAAGAAATAAGTCCTCACATATGGGACTCCCAAGCTACAGGCTACCAGAACTCGAGGAGATCAACAGCCCAACCAGGCAACTAGAAGACCAGAGAGGTAGTCTCACCGAGGGATTCATATGATTCAGTATCCTCAGCAGACATCAACTCAAGGGATTTTGAGCAGGTAGCCTGGACGGACAGAAGGGCTGGGGGTAGGAGTTGACTCTAAGATCCAAAGAGATATCAGAGTATGTCCTGGCCAAAATTGTTGTCCCATCAGGATTCCCCTTTCAAACAGTAATATGCTGTGAAGGTATGGACCGAAGACCAAGTTGCAGCCCTGCAAATTTCCTTTGTAGACACCGAAAAGAGTTTGGCCACTGATGTAGCCAGCGCATAGAAATTATGAGCAATGACATGACCCTCAAGGCTCAAACCAGCTAGAAAATACACATGAGCAATGCAGTCCACTAGCCAGAGGGACAGCATACGCTTCAAGACATCGACGCCCAGCTTATTGGGGTCAAAGGATATGAACACCTGGGTGGATTGATAGTGTACCTTTATGTGCTCCAGATAGAATGCAAACGCACACTTACAATCCAGCATGTACACAGCTGCCTCAGCGCCAGGGCCAGCCCGTCCATTGTGCGAAAATTGTGTTCACACAGGGCCCAGTGCTTCAGAGGGCCCAGAGCCAACAACATCCCGCATTGAATGGCAGGCAGGGCGGCTGTAGAGGGAGCCAGAGAGGCCTGGCTCACCTCTAACAGCTGCCAAAGTGAAGCGCATCTTTTTCCTTCACTTCGGCAGCTGTACTGAAGTTTAGAATGCTGCCATGCTGAGGTCAAAGGGGACTTCCTGTTTCCCGGCGCTCAGTGCGGCAGCGTTCTAAACTTCAGTACAGCTGCCAGAGTGAAGGAAAAAGATGCGTTTCACTTCGGCAGCTATTAGAGGTGAGCCAGGACCTCTCCAGCTCCCTCTAAAGCATTTTAGATAGCTGTGGAGCTCCTCGGGAGGGGAGGGGGGGGGCTTTGACTGGAAATGGGCTGTGTGTGGGGAGGGAGCTAGGACTGGAAATGGGCTGAGTGGAGGGGGGGGGGCTTGAACTGGAAATAGCTGATGGGGGGCTTGGAATGGAAATGGGCTGTGGGGGAGGGAACTAGGACTGGGACTGGGCTGAGTGGAGGGGGGCTTGAACTGGAAATAGCTGATGGGGAGGGGGGCTTGGAATGGACATGGACTGTGGGGAGAGCTAGGACAGGAAATGGGCTGTAGAGGGGGGGGCTTGGACTGGAAATAGCTGATGTGGAGGGGGCTAGGATTGGAAATGGGATGACTGGGGGGAGCTAGGACTGGAAATGGGCTGATGGAGAGGCTAGGATAGGACTGGACATGGGCTGTTGTGGGGGAGGTAGGATTGGAAATGGGCTGTGGGGGGGCTTGGATTGAAATGGAATCATGGAGGGGCTAGGACTGGAAATAGGCTCATAGGAAGGCTTGGATTGGAAATAGGCTGAGTGGGGGGGGAGCTAGGACAGGAAATGGGCTGTAGAGGGGGGCTTGGCCTGGAAATAGCTGATGTGGAGGGGGCTTGGATTGGAAATGGGATGAATAGGGGGAGCTAGGACTGGAAATGGGCTGATGGAGAGGCTAGGATAGGACTGGACATGGGCTGTTGGGAGGGGAGATAGGATTGGAAATGGGCTGTGGGGGGGCTTGGATTGAAATGGAATCATGGAGGGGCTAGGACTGGAAATAGGCTCATAGGAAGGCTTGGATTGGAAATGGGCTGAGTGGGGGGGGGGGGCTAGGACTGGAAATGGGCTGATGGAGGGGCTAGGATAGGATTGGAAATGGATGGGGGAGCTATGTCTGGAAATGGGCTGATGGTTCCCCCCGCTGGGATTGGAAATGAGCTGATGGAGGGGCTAGGATAGAACTGGAAATGGACTGTTGGGGGGGCTAGGATTGGAAAAAGGCTGTGGGGGGTTGGATTGAAAATGACTCATGGAGGGGCTAGGACTGGAAATAGGCTCATAGGGGGGCTTGGATTGGAAATGGGCATAAGGTGGGGCTAGGAAAGGACTGGAAATGGGTTGATGGGGGCTGGGATTGGATATGAGCTGATGGAGGGGCTAGGATAGGATTGGAAATGGATGGGGGAGCTAGGACTGGACATGTGCTGATGGGGGGCTAGGATTGGAAATGGGCTGATGGTGGGACTTGGATAGGATTGGAAATGGATGGGGGAGCTATGTCTGGAAATGGGCTGATGGTGGGGCTAGGATAAGACTGGAAATGTGCTGATGGGGGGCTAGGGTTGGTAATGGGCTGATGGAGGGGCTAGGATAGAACTGGAAATGGTACTGTTGGGGGGGCTAGGATTGGAAATAGGATGTGGGGGGGGCTTGGATTGAAATGGACTCATGGAGGGACTAGGACTGGAAATAGGCTCATAGGGGGGCTTGGATTGGAAATGGGCTGAGTGGGGGGAGGCTAGGACTGGAAATGGGCTGATGGTGGGGCTAGGAAAGGACTGGAAATGGCCGATGGGGGGCTGGAATTGGAAATGAGCTGATGGAGGGGCTAGGATAGGACTGGAAATTGATGGGGGAGCTAGGACTGGACAGGTGCTGATGGGGGGCTAGGTTTGGAAATGGGCTGATGGTGGGGCAGGTTTGGAAATGAGCTGATGGAGGGGCTAGGATAAAACTCTAAATGGACTGTTGGGGGGGCTAGGATTGGAAATAGGCTGTGGGGGGCTTGGATTGAAATGGACTCATGGAGGGTCTAGGACTGGAAATAGACTCATAGGAGAGCTTGGATTGGAAATGGGCTGAGTGGGGGGAGCTAGGCTGGAAATGGGCTGATGGTGGGGCTAGGAAAGGACTGGAAATTGGATGATGGAGGGCTGGTATAAGAAATGAGCTGATGGAGGGGCTAGGATAGGACTGGAAATGGATGGGGGAGCTAGGACTAGAAATGGGCTGATGGGGGTCTAGGGTTGGAAAGGGGCTGATGGGGGGGGGCTTGGATAGGACTGAAAATGGATGGGGGAGCTAGGTCTGGAAATGGGCTGATGGTGGGGCTAGGATAGGACTGGAAATGGGTTGATGGAGGTCTAGGGTTGGAAATGGGCTGATGGGGGGCTTGGATTGGAAATGGGCTGATGGGGGGGCTTGGATAGGACTGGAAATGGTTGGGGAAAGGACTGAAAATGGGCTGAGGGCTGATGGTGAGGCTAGGATAGGACTGGACATGGGCTGTTGGGGGGGCTAGGACTGGAAATGGGCTGATGCGGGGACTAGAAGGGAGCGGATGCTGGATGGGGCTGGAACTAGAAGAGAGCTGATTTTGGGGGAGGACTAGAATGGGATGAGGCTGGGAGAGTGAAATGGAGAGGGGAAAAGTATTTTGTGTGGGAGGGAAGAAAAATGTACGTTTGGCCAGGTACTGGAAGAATAAGTGGGGATTGAGGATGGAGGGGTAATATTTGAGTGGATGAAAAAGGAATAAATAAAGATATGGAGGAAATAGCAAAAGGAGAAATATCAGTATGTTAAAGCAGATGTAGAGAGAGAATGGAAAAAAACTAGAAGAGAGAAGAAAGGACAAATGGACAGCAGACAAAGGAGAGAGATAGCAGAAGGCAAGAAGAAACCAGAAGAAAGCGACTGGAGCAATTACAACTGAAAAATAATATGCATAAGCAACAAAAGGTAGAAAAATACTTTTTTATTTTGAATTTATAGAAACAGAGAAATATGACAACAGAAAAAGACCACATGGCCTATCTAGTCTGTCCTTCCATATCAACAACTACAACAGCCCCCTTTTTACCTTTGGAGATCCTCTGTGTTTGTCCCATGCTTTTTTAAATTCAGTTACTGTCCTCATCTCTACCACCTCCACTGGGAGACTATTCCATGGATCCACTACTCTTTCCGTAAAACATATTTCTGCCTATCACTCTTGAATCTATCTCCCTTCACCCTCATCCCATGTCCCCTCGTAGCAGAACTTGCTTTCAATTGAAAGAGGCTCTCTCCCTGAACATTTATGTCACGGAGGTATTTAAACATCTCAATCATATCACCTCTATCCCGCCTTTCCTCTAAGGTGTACATTTTAAGATCCTTAAGTCTGTCCTCATATGCTTTATAATGAAGACCACTAATCATTTTAGTAGCCACCCTCTGCACCGACTCCATCCTGTTCACATCCTTTTGAAGGTGCGGTCTCCAGAATTGCCCACTATACTCCAAATGAGGTCGCACCAAAGACTTATACTGAGGCATTATCACCTCCTTTTTTCTGCTAGCCATTCCTCTCTGTATGCACCCAAACATCCTTCTAGCTTTTGCCGTCACCTTTTCTACCTGTTTAGCTACTTTAAGATCATCAGACACAACCATGCCAGTTATTAAATGGAATATGTCAGCTCTGGGAAATGTGCGTCTTTAACGTCTGCATTTTGTTTAGTACAAGTGGAAATTAATCTATAGTTTTATTTCTGCAGTGGTGTTGTACATTCCAAGTTTGGCTTTTGGGGTTCCCAGTTTAATTATTGTCTTCCATTTCTAAATTGTGATCCCTTGTCCTTTGTTTGGTGATGGTCTGTGTTCTGCATGTGTAAACGAGCTAAGGTATTTTGTTTATGTAGTTTATATTTGATAGTGCCCCATGTTCTCTTTCCCCAGTAGTACAGTAGATGTATTGGTTTAATATTTGCAATGTTGCCTTTTGATAGGTAGGATATGGTGCTTTATGAGTCCTGGTAGTACTGTTATGATTTGGTGCATTTGCTATGGGTTCAAGATGGGCAGTGTTTGTAGTACTTCTTAATGTGCCTGGCAGTTGGCACTGGAGTATAGTAATGTAGAAATCTTTTTGGCTTTCTTTATCTATACACTCATTAAGAGGCATGTTTACTAAAAGTTAGTGCATGTTAATGTTATTCAAATATTTATGCAAATGAGTACTCTTAAGCAAATAAGGCCCCGCACCGAGTCTCCACACATGGCCCCGCACCCCTGTTGGGCTGCCCCTGCTCACCACAGTTTTCGGAAGACTGGGGAAAGAATGGCAGAAAGACAGTGGAATGATTGAAGTGCAATGCCGAGACCATCTTTGGTAGAAAGCGGGAGGGGGGGGTGGGGGGGGGGTGGAGGACCTCCTGATTGTGGTATGTGGAGGGTGAGGGACCAGAGCTTGGAGCTCGCTGAACCATTGCACTAACATGATGGCCACCAGGAAGAGGACCTTCGAGCTCAAGAATTTCAGTGGGCATAAGTCAATGGCTCAAAAGGAGCCTTCATTAGCTGGCAGAGGACCACATTGAGGTCCCAAGCGACTATAGGGGACTTGAGTGGGGGCTTCAAGAGGAGCAAGCTCCTCATGAACCAGATCACTAGAGGCTGGGCCAAATGGGCTTCTTCCCACAGTCGTAATGGTAAGTCCCAATTGCAGAGAGATGAACTCGAATCGAGTTAGATATCAGGCTAGAATCAGAGAGGTTCAGAAGATATTCCAGCAGCTGGTCCAGTGCCCTGCCCGCGCACCAGGTGGCAAACCGCCATCACTTGAGCACATAGGCCTTGTGTGTAGAGTCCTTGCAGGATGCCAGCAGGATGTTGGTAACGCCCTTGTGGAGGTCAAGCTCTGTGAGGACTACCCTCTCAGCATCCATGCTGTGAGCACCAGGGAGAGGACATTGGGGTGCATCAAGGAGCAACCCTCCTGCAAGATGAGGTCTAGGTCAGAGTCTAGGTGAAGAGGCTTCCTCAGAGAGAGCCACAGCAGCAGAGGGGCCAGTGAGAGGCGATGAGTATCATGGAGTCCCTCTGGCCTGCAGCTTCAGGAGAGTATTCAACGCATGTGGGATTGAGGGGCAGGCATAGAGTAGGCCCTCCCCCAGTGGCGAAGGAAGGCATCCGAGGCCAGGCAACTGCTGGCTGGCCTCTGAGAGCTGAACTGGGCTACCTGGGCATTTTGTGCCATGGTGAAAAGATCACCTCTGGAGTGCTCCACTTCCAGAAGATCTGGTCCAGCGCCTCCCTCTTGAGGGTCCTCTCGTGTGGTTGAAGCATTCGGCTGAGGCAATCTGCTAGACCGTTGAGCTCACCAGATGATAAGTCACCCTGAGGTCCATGCCGTGGAGCAGGGTGAACTTCCAGAGGCAAACAGCCTCCCAGCACAGAAGGTACAATCCTGTGCCTCCTTGCTTGTTCATCTAGAACATTGCCACTTGGTTGTCTGTTTGAATTCAGGACCACTTGATTTTCCAGGTGCGCACACAAGGCATGGAGGGTATTTGCTATGGCCCGAAACTCAAGGAAGTTGATTTAATGGAGACTCTCCTGCTCAGACCACAGCCCCTAGTTGCTCAGACCATCCATGTGCATGCCCTAGCTGAACTTGAACATGTCCATCATCAGCGTCTTGCGGGGGTCTGCCGGCTGGAACGGGAGGCCCCCAAAGCAGGTTGTCCAGCTCAAGCCACCAAGCCAGAGACTGTGCCAGTGATGTGGTGAACACTATCCTATCCTGCAGATGGCCTGATGCCTGCTTCCACTGTGTGCACAAAGTTCACTGTGCCTGCCGCATGGTGAGGTGGACCTGAGGACTGACATGCACAATGGCAGCCATGTGTCCAAGGACTCTCAATAGCCCATGGGCTGTGGTGTGGCGCAGGTACCTACCACCTCAGTGGGGCACTGCAAGTGGTCCACCAGCAGAAAGGCCCGCACCTGAGTAGTATCAAGGAGGGCCCGATGAACTCCAGCTACTGTGTCAGTAGGAGGTGAGACTTCGGGTAGTTGACCATGAAGCCAAGGCAGACTGCTGAATGCTGGCTATAATGGGACCCTTGATCAGCCAGTCATCCAGGTACAGGAAGACAAAGAGCCTCCGGGTCCAGAGGAAGGTGGTCTGCCTATGATGCGGGTGGATTGGAAGATAGCATCCTTCAGAACCAAGGAGCATAACTAATCATCCTATGTGAGGTATGGGAGCAGCATCCAAATGAGACCATTATGAACTTTTCATGCACCAAGAACTGGTTGAGATTTCACAGGTCCAGAATTGGATGGAACCCCCTGGTCTTTCTGGGAATCAGGAAGTACCAGGAGTAGAAGCCCTGCATGGTCTGAGCTGGGGGGACTAGCTCAATAGCGAGGTCAGACAGCAGACAGCCTCAACCTCAATTGGCAGCAGACTCCAGTGCACGGGCTTCATGGGGTACTCCCCAGGGTCATATGAAGGTGGCAGCTGGGTGAAGTGCAGCCGATATCCACTTTGGACAATCTGCAGCATCCAGGTGGCCACTGGTGGGCAAAGTTGATGAGCTGCCTCCTGACATGTGGGGAGACCTCGACAGACAATGGTCAACTGTCTATGCTCTTGAGGACCCTGTCAAAAACCTGCACCTGGCTTGGGTTGGGAGGCGAGTTGTGCATTCATGGTCTTCTCCTTCCACTGTGGTTGGGGAGTCTGTGCCTTAGGCTGTGCTGGAAAATATTGATACAGGTGCAGATAGAAGGTCTTCCTGGCCTGATGTGAATTCCGTGCTGGGTCCACTGTCTTTCTGGAGAGCCTGGTGAGAGCCACCTGCTCCTTCTCCAGCTCCTCGGCTTTCTCATCCACAGGTTTGCCTAAGAGGTTTTCGCCCAGCAGGGGACATTGGAAATCTTGTCCTGGACCCACTTCTCCAGGTCTGAAGACTGCAGCCACACCAGCTGGCAGGCGGAAATGCCCACAGCCAACACTCTGTCAGTGGAGTCAAAGGTGTCATAGGTGCCCTGCACCATGAACTCCGAGCAAAACTTGCCGTGAGCACTAGGCCCCAAAAGGAATCAAGACGGTCCTTGGGAACAAGGGTGGCAAAGTTCTCCAGGTCCAATATGGCATCCTTAAGGAACATGCTCATGTATGTCTGGTAAGCTAGAATCCTGCAGATTCGCTGGGACAAAGAAGTGCGTCTTAGCACTCTTCATGCGTTTTAAAGCTGACTCCACTGCAATGGAATTGTGGGGCAATTGAGATTTTTCAAACCCTTGGGCCTTCTGGACCCAGTACAGGGAATTGAGCCAGCAGCTTATGAATGGAAGTGTGAGTGGCGCCTCCCACAGCCACAGCAGCAGCCACTGCAAGACATGGTTGATGGGAGTCGTCACCGTCTCCTGGGAGGCCAAGGGGTATTGGAGGGGTTCCAGTTCTTCCGCAATCTCCCTGGACCTCGGACTCAGATACACTGGAGAGGGAGATTGTTCTGGCAACCAGAGTCAATACTATTCTCCCACTGATGTCCCAGCAGGCAGGGCAAGGTTCTCCAGGATAGGCTGGAAGGAGTGCGGTGATTACATGTTCCGCGCCACAAAGCCTGCTTTCCGCAAGGTTTCCACCACTGCCAAGTGAGCATTTAGGGCTCAAAACATTCCTGCAGAGCCCCCACTTGCAAGGGAGCCAATGCCGTACCTGCAGACATTAGCGTCAACAACTCAGGTGGGGACCCAATGATGATATTGTAGCCTATTCTTTGCTGGTCTCCCGCTGAATCATCTCTCTCCCCTTCAATCTGTTCAGTACTCTGCTGCATGGCTAATCTTCCACTAGTCTCGTCATGCTCATATTACCTCTCTTCTCAAGTCACTTCATTGGCTACCTATCCGTTTCCACATCCAGTTCAGACTTCTCCTGCTGACCTATAAGTGCATTCACTCTGCAGCTCTCCATTACCTTTCCTCTCTTATACCTTCCTACACTCTCCCTGGAAACTCCTGGCAAATTGCTTCTATCTGTGCCCTTCTCTTCTATTGTTAACTCCAGACTTCGCATTTTCACCTTGCTTCAACGTATACCTGGAACAAAATACCTGAGTATGAATGCCAGGTGCATTCTCAGGCCCTATTCAAATCCAGGCTGAAAACTCACCTCTTCACATCCGCTTTTGGATCTTGAATCACCAGATCTCCTGTGTGGATCCTTATCATTCCCCTAGATGTGTCCCCATCTACACCTACTGTGTTGTCTGCCTTGACTAGATTGTAAGCTCTGATGATCAGGGGCTGTCTCTTACATGTCTGTGCAGTGCTGTAGCTCAGTAGTAATAGCAGCAGCATCGGGAAACATCCAGCTGCCCTCCTGGGCACTGGGAGTGGACTCCACTGTTCGGGTCGGGTCCTCCTACTGGGGAAACTTGGCCGGCCACTCTCAGCCATCTCTCTCCACATTGCATCAAAAAGGGCTGCTATGACACTGTACCCGGAACTTCTCCCGGTGCTCACCCTTCGATGTCGATGGGATCTCTGCAGGGAGTCTCCCCTCACCACTCGGGCCACTCTGCTCCAACTGAGCACACTACTCTATCCCCTTGGCTGCCTCAGGACGTTTCGCAGGTGTAGATGAGGAGGTTGGGGCTGAGGATGCTGAATCAGATGAGCTGAAGAGAGACTCCTGATTTTCCCAACGCTTCAGCCCTCAGTACATTATGTGCAAGCAGAGCTCGCAGGACGCTGGCTCGTGGTTGGGCCCAAGACATTGCAAACACCAATTATGTCAGTCAGTGGCAGAAATGGTTTTGTCACACTTGGTGCTTTTCTTCAAGCCATTAGCTGACTTAGACATGCCGAAAAACACCACCTCAGCAAAGTCAAAATGAAAAACTGCTGTGAGTAGGCAATCACCCCAAAGGGGGAAAAACCACACAAAAATATTAAAAAAAACACAAAAAAAAGCCTAAAAAGGGAAAACAGCTAACTGATGACAGACATAAAAGAAATAAAGAGAAAAAACCCAGCCATGAGGGCCAGATAGAAAAACGTTTTTCCAGACTGCAGGAACATGTCTTAGGAGCTCCACAGAAAAAAGAACACTGGAAAGTATGGTGCCATGATGGGAAGAAACTCAAGCTCACATGTGCAGTATACCTTCCAAAGGCTTCCTTTGGAAGCTAGAGAGCATTCCGTGTGGGGTTCCATCGGTGACATCAACCATACGTGAGGACTTATTTCCTGCTTATTCCCAGAGAATTCCATTTTTTACTGATGTTTGGACATTCTTTTGGTTTGTTTCACAAATTTATGCATGCAAAATTTGATTATCATGCCTAATTATTTTTCATACACGTAAATCAACTTTACATTGATTAATTCAGAGATTTTAGGCCCTATTTTAGATATAACATACAGAGAGGAGTTGAGACAGCCAGGTTAGTTCCCTGTATTTGAGACAATGCTCTGCCGGATGTAACCTTTTGTAAAATATCTAGAAGGACCTACAGGACTTCATGTCTATTTGCCAGCATGTTCAGCAGGAGCAGCAATTTTAGAAACAGAGATGCTGAAAGAAAGAGCATCCCCATTTCACACCTTTGCATTACTTCAGGCAGGAACATTGTGAGTTCCTGGCCGCAGCAATCCAGATAGCAAATCCCAAGTTAGTCTGCAATTTGGTAAATGGGCCGTGGTAGGACCAAGTTCCCTTCATCCAATATCATCAGCATATTCACCCATCCCCAGACAACTTCCCCTCCCCCCGAAACCACCCCTATTCTTTTACCAGGGGTTTCCTGGACAGTTTAATGGGGAGCAGGAGAAATCTCCAGTTGCTCCTGCTCCCACCAGGAGCCTGGATTCAAAATGGCACCTCTGACCCTAGTGCCATGAGACTACTGCTAAGGGTCACAGCAACTGGCTTCAGGTGCTCCCCGGTCGGGGTAGAGCGAAGGAGGTGAGCGTTTCCCGCTCCAGCAACTCCGGCCCAATCCGGGCCGTGGGAGGACCCAGCTGCCTTCCTTAAAGGCAGCCGCAGGCAGGAATCGGCCCTTTTGGCCACAGCAACTGGCTTCAGGTGCTCCCCGGTCGGGGTAGAGCGAAGGAGGTGAGCGTTTCCCGCTCCAGCAACTCCGGCCCAATCCGGGCCGTGGGAGGACCCAGCTGCCTTCCTTAAAGGCAGCCGCAGGCAGGAATCGGCCCTTTTGGCCACAGCAACTGGCTTCAGGTGCTCCCCGGTCGGGGTAGAGCGAAGGAGGTGAGCGTTTCCCGCTCCAGCAACTCCGGCCCAATCCGGGCCGTGGGAGGACCCAGCTGCCTTCCTTAAAGGCAGCCGCAGGCAGGAATCGGCCCTTTTGGCCACAGCAACTGGCTTCAGGTGCTCCCCGGTCGGGGTAGAGCGAAGGAGGTGAGCGTTTCCCGCTTCAGCAACTCCGGCCCAATCCGGGCCGTGGGAGGACCCAGCTGCCTTCCTTAAAGGCAGCCGCAGGCAGGAATCGGCCCTTTTGGCCACAGCAACTGGCTTCAGGTGCTCCCCCGGTCGGGGTAGAGCGAAGGAGGTGAGCGTTTCCCGCTCCAGCAACTCCGGCCCAATCCGGGCCGTGGGAGGACCCAGCTGCCTTCCTTAAAGGCAGCCGCAGGCAGGAATCGGCCCTTTTGGCCACAGCAACTGGCTTCAGGTGCTCCCCGGTCGGGGTAGAGCGAAGGAGGTGAGCGTTTCCCGCTCCAGCAACTCCGGCCCAATCCGGGCCGTGGGAGGACCCAGCTGCCTTCCTTAAAGGCAGCTGCAGGCAGGAATCGGCCCTTTTGGCCACAGCAACTGGCTTCAGGTGCTCCCCGGTCGGGGTAGAGCGAAGGAGGTGAGCGTTTCCCGCTCCAGCAACTCCGGCCCAATCCGGGCCGTGGGAGGACCCAGCTGCCTTCCTTAAAGGCAGCCGCAGGCAAGCGCGCCCGCGCCTTGCGGGCCCGCGCCTGAGGGCCTCACAAGAGGGCCCTTTGGCGTGGCCCTTAGGCGGTGGCACGACAGGCAAAAACCAACTCCACTCCAACAGCGTGATCGAAAGGGTCGGAGCTCCAGGCCACCACAACTCCAGGCCACCCCAACTCTCCCCAGTCGGGGGATCGACCTTCCAACAGTGGGAACATCTACGGAGCCTCCTCTGCCCATCGGGGCACGTGACCTGCAACTGTAAAGATTACACCGGCAGGCTTACACGCGCCTGCCAGGCCACGCGCCGGAGGACCCTTTGGCGTGGTCCAATAAAGGACTAGAGACGCTCCCCAACAACTAAAGAAAATCAGCTTAGGCATTAAGCTAGAGCTCCCGCAAGACTGAACTCGCTCCTATCCAGCCTCATCCGGACACCCAGCTGATACAGCAAGTATATCTCATCTATTTGTTCATCCTTGTTTTGACGTACCAACATACCTACTCATATTGTTGAATGTACCCAACATTTATAGTAACAAGTACCCTATTTCGCTGCCTGTTGTTAATCATTAATCCCACCCACCCTTTAACTACAGACTCTAACAACTAAGAATATACATGTACTATTGCTAGTAGCTTTAAATTTTCCACCATTGTTCCTTTGGTACTATTGCCAATAGTCTACCTAATTTAACTGTTGCTAGTAGAAAAGGTTACATGACTGCCAATAGAAAAGAATATACTGTTGCCAGTAGAAAAAGCTAACTTGAAAACTGTAATTTCATAACAATTACTGCTGCCAATAGAGATAGATATATTGTTGCCAGTAGAAAAAGATATACTGTTGCCAGTAGAAAAGGATATACTGTTGCCAGTAGAAAAGGATATACTGTTGCTAGTTGAAAAGGATATACTACTGCCACTTGAAAAAATATACTGTTGCCAGTAGAAAAAGATATACTGTTGATATACCATTTCCAAAATGTATTGCTCAAACACCTTCTGGCTAAAACTAATAAGCAGCAGTTTAATAATCCTGACACTTATCACACTGACAAATAGTCAAAATAACAATAATTACAAACTAATCCCAATAATTCAGAGAAGCGCCCGCCCGGATCCCCCTTCATCTCAAATGCATATTGGCATCAACATGAAAATAAATCATCACAGACTAATACATATAAAACCTACCACATTCACCCATCTTCACACCCAACCAACAACCACCCAAACATTGTCTTGTATATTAATAAATGCAAGATCTATGAAAAATAAATTACCCATCTTCACTGACTTACTAAATGATCAAAAGCCAGACATCCTATGTGTTACCGAAACTTGGCTAACCGACTCTGATGTTGTTTACCTAAACCAACTTAACACCAACATCTATGACATATCTCACACACAGAAACTCTAAAAAAGGAGGTGGTGTTCTTATAATGACAAAAAAGAACTAAAGGCTAAACCACATCCATCTGATCTCCCAAATAACATTGACACCATCATTTTAAAAATAGATCATTTCAAAATTTGCTTATTATACAGGCCACCGGACCAAAAATCTGAAAACTTAGATGCCCTAATAGAACTCCTCAGCTCATCCACAGTCTCCAACCCTATTATATCACTAGGAGACTTTAACCTCCCATCCTTGCCACCTTCACACTCAGTCCTTTTCTTGGAATCAATTGCAGATATGGGTTTCCTCCAAATAATCAATACAAAGACTCATAAGAAAGGTGGAACCCTTGATCTAGTCTTTTTACCAGATGCTTTCCAAAAACATTTCAACCAGTCATCGCTTGAGTGTATACCTGTTCCTTGGTCAGACCACCACCTGATCAAATTCACCTTAGCCTACACTGTAAGAAACAATAAAAATAATCCACAAATTACCCCTCCACCTAGATTTACAAAATTTAACGCTGATGAATTTATCAATCTAACTATACCCCATCTCACCCTTGTACCAACTGACCTAGATGAAGCTGTCACAACTTGGCACAAAACAATTAACAATGCAGCTGCTTATAAACAATCCATCAAAAAGAAAAGCTACTCTAGAATAGGAGAAGCCCCCTGTTCAACAGCACCTTAAGACATATGAAGAGAGAATTGAGAAATATTGAATCTAAATGGCGCAAAACCAAATCCATCCCTTATTACAATGCGTATCACAGCCACCTTAAAATGTACAAAGAAGCTTCAGATAGCGCAAAGAAAAATTACCACTCAACCATACTAAACAAATCCATTAATAGACCAAGAGAACTTTTTAGTATCGTCCAAAACTTAACCAATAACTCATATGGGACCAGCAACGATAATATTGATATCTCTGCCCAGACTCTAGCAAACCACTATATGAATAAAGCAAAATCATTTGCTTTCACACCAAATCCTCTATCCCTTTCCCACCAACACCAATCTGAAAAATGGTCCAACTTTCACCCTATAACCAAAGACACTATCAAGACTACTATTTCAAACCTTAACACTACGACCTCTCAACTTGATCCATGTCTGGTAAACTGGATCAAGCATACCCTCACTACACTATCCCCCTTTATCCTTCCCATAGTCAACCTGTCGCTGCGCCAAGGATACTTACCACCTTCCCTCAAACATGCACAAATCCGTCCAATAATTAAAAATAACACCCTTGACAAAACATCACCCAACTCCTACAGACCTATCTCTCTAGTATCCCATTTATGGCTAAACTGATTGAAAAGATCGTCCAAACTCAAACACAAGATCATATAGAAACCTCAGCCTCACTTGATGACCAACAATATGGCTTTCGCCCCTACCATGGTGTAGACACCCTATTAACAGTACTCCTCGATACATTAATAAGAGGCATTGATAACCCTAAACAAGCTTTCATTCTCCTCTTTCTAGACATCTCTGCAGCGTTTGACAGTGTACACCATGCTCTAATGCTTAACAGACTAGAACAAATAGGAACCCACTCAACTGTACAAAATTGGTTCACCTCATATCTAACTGATCGAACACAAACCGTCCGAACTAACACTGAAACTTCTAAAACATACAAACAGGAATTGGTCTCCCACAAGGCTCCGCCCTCTCTGCCCTCCTATTTAATATATATATCCAACCGGTCTGTGACATCTTCAAGAAATTTAAAGTCCACTACCACATATACGCAGACGACATGATGATGTACATTCCATTCACAATCCCAACACTCCCACTACAACTGTTAACAGAATGCTTCTCTGAATTAACAACCTGGCTAAAAGAACACAATCTCCATATCAATCATTCTAAAACGGATATATTAATAGTAACTAAAAATCAATCCTACATACCTCCAACACACATCACTCTCCAAAATCACAACATTACTATAAAAAATGAAGTGAAATACCTGGGTGTCACTCTTGACTCACACCTTAGTATGGACACACATATTAGAAACATCACTAAGAAGATCTACTTTAAACTCAAAATTTTAAAACAATTACGTCCTCTTGTACTTCTACATGATTTTCTGAGCATTGTACAGGCCATCATCACACCACACTTTGATTTCGCAAATCTCACCCTACTAGGAACAACAAAACAAAACATTAAAAGACTCCAACTTGCCCAAAATGCAGCAGCAAGAATTGTAATGAAGGTTCCACCATTTGAACACATTACCCCTATACTAGCAAACCTTCACTGGCTCCCAATTCAATCCAGAATAAATCACAAATTGATTATCACCACATTTAAGACTTTAAACACAATGGCCCCAGTCCCCTTGACAAAACTTATCACCAAAGACACATCCCAAACTACGCTTCGGAGAGGCCACACGAATAGAATTAGGATCCCGAAAGAATTCACAACTGCTAAAAAGACTACTAATAGGAAAGCGTTCTCACATGCAGCTCCCACCCTATGGAACTCCCTCCCTGAAGAAATAAGGGCATTAAATGATGCAAAGGAACTCCGCAAGAAATTAAAAACTTATCTATTCACCTCCCATTTTGGCACACTTGAAAATACCTTACCTCTGACAGGTAATGGTTAATAACAACCTAGGGTACACCAACTCTAATTCTCCTAGCTAACTACAATTACAATTAAAATCGACTAAATAACTACTTGTAAATCTTGTAAATAGATATATGTAATAGATCAAATATGTAAATAAGTTCGTCTGTTATTTAACAAGTTGTCTGTTATTTAACAAGTTTTACCATATTTAGTCATTCATGATTAATGTATTTAGCAAAATTGTACCAAGTTAACAAATGTTCCATGTAAAAACAGCTAAATTGTACCTAGTTAACAAATGTTCCATGTAAAACAGACTTGTAAATCTGTTCATTCCTTGTTCATTGTAAACCGCACCTGATCTGTGGAAGGTAGCGGTATATAAGCAACTGTTAAATAAATAAAATAAATAAATAAGGGTCAGAGGTCCAGCTACACTTACAGCTTTTACTACATTCTCTGGTAACGAATTCCAGAGTTTGATTATGCACTGAGTGAAAAAAGTATTTTCTCCGATTAGTCTTAAATGTGCTATGCTGTAGCTTCATTAGGTGTTCCCTAGTCTTTCTACTTTTTGAAGGAGTAAAAAAACGATCTACATTTATTCATTCCACTCCATTGATTATTTTATAAATCTCTATCATATCTCCTTTCAGCCATATCTTTTTCAAGTTGAAGAGCCCTAACTTTTTAAGCCTTTCCTTGTAGGGCTAGCCTCCCATACCCTTTACCATTTTGGTTGCTCTTCTTTGCACCTTTTCTAATTCTGCTATATCTTTTTTAAGATATAGCGACCAGAATTGCACTCAATATTCAAGGTTCGGTCACACCATGGAACGATACAGAGGCATTATAATATCCTTTGTTTTGTTTTCCATTCCTTTGCTTATGATTCCTAGCATTCTATTTGCTCTCTTGGGGGGCAGCTGTACAGTGGCCAGAGGATTTCAATGTATTACGTATCCATGATGATCCTTTTCTTGTGTGGTGATTCCTAATGTGGAACCCTGCATTGTGTAACCATAGTTTGGGTTGTGCTTCCCTAAGTGCATAACTTTGCACTTGTCCACATTAAATTTCATCTGCCATTTAGATGCAATTTTTCACAATCCTCTTGTGTTTTAGCAACTTTGAATAATTTTGTGTCATCTGCAAATTTTGATCATCTCACTCATTATTCCAATTTCCAGGTCATTTATAAATATATTAAAAAGCAGCAGACCTAGCACAGATCCTTGAGGTACTCCACTATTCACCTTTCTCCATTGGGAAAATTGGCCATTTATCCCTACCCTCTGCTTTCTATCTTTTAACCAGTTCCTGATCCACAATAGTACACTGCATCCTATCCCATGACCTTTTAATTTCACCAAGAGTCTCTCATGAGGAACTTTGTCAAAAGCTTTCTGAAAATCCAGATACACTATATCAACTGGCTCACCTTTCTCAACTTGCTTATTCACAACTTCAAAAGATATGAGATTAGTGAGACAAGATTTTCCTTAGCTTAATCCATGTTGATTTTCTGCCATTAAACCATGATTATCTACATGTTCAATAATTTTGTTCTTTACTTTATAATGGGAATGAGTTGGAAGGAGGGGTTGACACTAGTAGGAAGGAGAGAGTAGCAATCCTACACCACCGCCACGGCAACTTGGGTGAGGTATATAGAAGAAAATTGTTACCTCCATGAGAGTTCAGCAACTGTATCAGAGTTATCCAGGAGAGGCCAAGTCTCTTAGAGCAAGAAGATGCAGAGCATAGAGTAGATGGGGAGGGGGAAGACTACAGATCAAAGGAGATGTATGGCTAGGAAGAAGGGAAGCCCTAGTGGTTAGCTTGCAGCTAAGGATAATAGTGTTTATGAGCCCTAGAAGGTCACTTAGTGAATGATAGCCAGGGGGTGGTTGACCCTTGTCAACAGACAACTTTACTCCAGGCGTCCACCTTTTATCTTGCTGCTGCAGCAAAACAGCTTCGCTATTTTCTCCCTGCAATTGACTCTACAAAGAGCTTGAGCTGTGGTGAGGAAGTTCGGCTAATCTCACCATTTCAAGTCTCAAGAGAACTGAAACCACTACTTCAGCACAAATTTCATCATGTGGCTCAAGCTTTTTGCAGAGCAGATCGCAGTGAGAAAGCAGCAAAGATGCTTCCCCGTACCTGTAAGAACAAAAAGTGAGAGGCACGGGGGAGGGGGGCTATAAAAGGGACAGAGAGAGAAACATTGGGTGATGACTGGGGGAAGGGAGAGAGAAAAAAGCATTGGGTGAGGGCTGGGGAGGCTGGAGAAAGAGAAACACTGGGTGATGCCTGAGTGAGAGAGAGAGAGAGAAACATTGGGTGAAGGCTGGAGAGAGAGAGAGAAACAGAGAGGGAGAGAGCAAGACATCGGGTGATAGTAGGATGGAGGGACGTTCTGTAGTGTTGTAATTATTATTAGTGGTATTATATTTTAAGTTAAATATGTAATAGTGATACTGGAGTTTGTTAGAATTACACACTGTCATTTTGAGTTTCATTGATACTCTAACTGGAAAGAAAAGGCTAAGAAATAAGGGGGAAATGTGGGGGGAAGAAGAGTTGGCCCTCAATGTTCATCATATCCGAGATTAGTGGTCGCTGAACTGCTAAAAGCTAGACAAATATTTCTGTTCTGTGTTCACAGATGAAGGGCCAGGAGCAGGACCTCAGAAAATACCCACAATACGAACAGAAATTACGGGGATCTTGAATGATTTTCAGAAGACTGTGTTCGTAAGGCACTAGCTAAACTAAAAGTATACAAAGTGATGGGACCAGATAGGATACATCTGAGAATAATGATGGAACATGGAGACATTCTAGCAGCTCCGCTGACTGAATTTTTAATGCTTCCTTAGAATCGGACGTGGTCCCAGAGGACTGGAGAAAGGCATATGTAGTCCCTTTACCCAAAAGTGGAAGTAAGGATGAGGTTGAAAACTACAGGCCAATTAGTCTAACCTCTGTGGTTATTGGAAATGCTGTTAAAAGAGAGAATAGTGAGGTTTCTGGAGTCCAATGCATTGCAAGATCTGAAGTAGCATGGGTTTACCAGAGGCAAGTCTTGTCAGACAAATCTGATTGATTTCTTTGACTGGGTGACCAGGGAGTGGATGGAGGGAGAGACCTAGATGTGGTATACTTAGATTTCAGTAAGGTCTTTGACACCATTCCACAAAGATGACTTATAAACAAACTGAGCACCCTAGGGATGGACTCTAAAGTGACTGACTGGGTTAGAAATTGGTTGAATGGGGGGCAACAAAGAGTTCACTCTGAGGAGAAGGATGTAACCAGTGGTGTGCCACAGGGATCTGTCCTTGGTCCGATTTTTTAACATCTTTGTTAGAGATACTGCAGAAGGGCTGTTGGGTAAGGTTTGCCTCTTTGCAGATGATATCAAAATTTGCAATAGAGTAGACACCCAGGAAGGAGTAGATAACATGATGGGGGATCTAGCTAAGCTTGAAGAATAGTTGAGAATTTGGCAGCTGAGATTTAATGCTAAAAAATGCAGGGTCGTGCATTTGGGCTGCAAAAATCCAAGGGAGCGGTACAGTGTAGGCAGCCAAATACTTCTGTCCATGAAAGAAGAGTGGGACTTGGGCATGATTGTTTTTGATGACCTTAACTGGCTAAACATGTAGAAAAGGCAAAGGCAACAGCCAGAAGGATGCTTGGGTGCATAGGGAGAGGAATGGCCAGCAGGAAGGAGGAGGTGATAGTGCCTCTATATAAGTCTTTGGTGCGACCTCATTTGGAGTATTGTGTGCAATTCTGGAGACTGCACCTTCAAAAGGATATAAACAGGATGGAGTCGGTGCAGAAGGTGGCTACTAAAATGATTATAAAGCATATGAGGACAGACTTAAAGATCTTAATATGTATACTTTAGAGAAAAGGTGCAATGAAGGAGATAGAATAGAGATGTTTAAACACCTCTGTGTCATAAATGCACAAGAAGAGTGCCTCTTTTGATTGAAAGCAAGCTCTTCTACGAGGGGACACAGGATGCAGGTGATAGGGGATAGACTCAGGGATAATTTGTGGAAATATTCTTTATGGAAAGAGTGGTAGATGCGTGGAATAGTCTCCCAGTGGAGGTAGAAGAGACAAGGACAGTATCTGAATTCAAGAAAGCAAGGGACAAACACAGAAGATCTTTAAAAGAAAAAAAGGGGACTATTGTAATTGATATGGAAGGGCAGACTAGATAGGCCATGTGGTCTTTTTCTGCCATCATGTTTCTGTGTTTCTAGAGCAAACCTTCTCTTTGGGGAAGGTTGTGATGTGCTCCATAGACACTCTCCCACAGGATTCTAAACATGGCTGTTCTCCACGGACAGGACATTCGCCTTTAGGGAAGGCAGCACTGCCCTCCACAGCAATCAACTTGTCGCTGTTTTCAGTTCTCTCACCTGGATGCTTTAGAGTCTTGATCATGGTTCCTTTTACAGTTCGACAGTGAGAATTATCTCCCCCACAAACTCCACATTTATCATCCTCTTTCAGCGATCCAATCTCCTTATCACATCCGACATGCTGTCAGGCACAAAACAATAAATACATAAAAACAAAGCAGGGACACACAGGTCAAATCCAACAAGAGCAGAGAATGCAATCATTGGGGGTCTATTTTCTAGGATGGAACAGTTCTTTAATTGGCAGCTTTGCTAGGAATCCATCTCAGAAGGTCACTACCTCCTGAAAGATGCTTGGTGGACAATTTGAAATTAGTTGGTGATCTTGACCCAAATCTCAAAGGACACGTTTTCAGTTTCAGAAATTATAGAAGACTAGGCTATCTTCCTGTTGGACCTGTTCCCCTGACCTTACCACTTCCTCCTCTTAGGCAAACCCTGTTTGATGAAAATGTACTAGATGGGAAGGCAGATTTTAGATAGTACGTGGAGATTGGAATTGAGATGTTGAGGACAAGACGTACACAATTTTGGTATTTTAGAAAAGACTCTGCCAAACATGGAGCCTTTTCTAAAATAGGTATAAGGATGTGCAGGCGGGCATGTGTATATAGAGCTGGAGAGGTCAATTTACACATATGCATGGGGGAAAAGTTCATAGGAGCAACACATTAACTTGCACGTGATTGTGGGCCATTTTGCAAACTTACACATTTAAATGTTGCCAATTAACTATAGAGGTTGCTATCTTTAATTTCAATTTGAAGGGGGAAATACGTAAATAATGGAGGAATAAGGAGGATAACTCCCTTAATCCCTCCTGTAAAGAGCTGGCTGAAATGAGTGCTTTTTAAAATCCTTTAAGTGCCAGGGGGTCAACAACATTCATTCTCCATATAAAATGGGGAATATACATTTATATTTTTGACCTCCTGAGGCCATACCCTAACCATGCCCCCCCCCCCCTTATGATTTCTATGTATTATGGACATCCAAGTGTCAATTCAGCCCTAAAATCGCCATTTCCTCATGTAAATGCCAGATTTAGACATGGAAATTGACAATAAGGCTTCTAAAATAATCCCTTTGGTTGAGTTTTTCACTTTTTTATTTTCCTAGGTAATTGTCTGTTTTGAGTTCTAACCTGATTTTTAGTTGTTTCCATTCTTGGGAATTTCCCCCATTCTGGTTCTATTCTTTGTCTTCCTAGTAAGCTATATTTCTTTTTTCTATCTCCCTGAAGACCCGTGAACCACGTTGCTGTATTGAATGAAAAGTGGTTAATCACATTAATAAACATTAAACATTGGTACATGAAACACACTATCACAACTCCTCACTAGCAGCAGAGATGCCCAGGAAACTAATTATTCTTTTACCCCTGGAAGCAGTCACTCTGTAACAATATTGAAATGCACTGGCAGGACATTGTGAGGGAGCCTGTACTGCCACATAGGGTGGCCAAGTGCCCAGGTTTTGACTCGACAGACTGATTTATTTATATTCTCTTATATATTGTGCAATTCTGCATCAGTGTGGTTTACATTGAACAAACTGAAATTACATTGAACAGGGCATTATAACTTGGAAATAACTATTTTACAGGGAACATGGGCTATGGAGGTTTAAGTGGCTTGCCCAAGACCACAAGGAGCACCTGTGGGACTAGAAACCACAGTCCTTCTGGCCCAAGGTTGCTGTCCTCTAGTGGGATTTGAACCCCCAACCTTCTGGCCTGAAGTACCTTGCCCCAACCACTAGGCCACTCCTCCACTCCTCCAGATTTTAGAGCATTTTATACAAAATACCACCCGGACTGAAGGAAGAAGGGATTTTTTTAATACTTAATTTTATAGTTTTTCCAGAATTAAAAACACCATATCAATCAGTTATTATATCTCACTGTCTCTGAGGAGGTTTTAACCTCCAAAATCAGTCAATACAATAGCCATAAGTTAAAGTCTGCAATCTATTGTAAGGCAACTAGATGTCACTGTTCCGTTTAAGTGGTTAGGGGAACTTTTTTCTCAATTAGCCTATAATGTGTCAATTGCTAACTGTTCCTTTACTGTTCTTACTGATCCTTCTTGGAGGAGGTAGTACGGTCTGTGTCTGAAGCTATAACAAAATAGTAAGCCCCATATAGTAAAGCACTCTTCCAATTTCCTGCTGCATCTTGTTCTTGAGCCTGCTGGTACAAATCCACTTTATAACAGATTATTTATTTTAAGATTTATGACCCACTTTACTACTCTAAATATCCAAAGGGAGGCGCACCAATTAATTAAAAGCATATTCAAAATAACAGCATAAAACAAAAAGTTGAAAAGTGTACATGTGCATTGTAGCACAATGGCATGTGTCCTCCATTTGCAGAATCAGCCATATGGGCAGGTACATGAGTGTGTACAAGAAGTTGTGTCGGAGGGGGGTCAGAAGTAGCAGGCCATGTGTGCTGATGCAGATCACTTACTGTGGGATGCCAAGCCACACCAAGCCCTCTCCACTGACTGAATCAGCGGTGATGGCACAGCTCTGAAGGGGGAGCGGCACGGCCAGGGCTTCTGCCTGGGGTGGCAGAAAACGTTAGGCTGGCCCTGAGTGTGTATCATGGAGAGTGTCATGGTGTGAATCCACATCTGAGTGTGTCATGAGAAGTGTCAGGGGGTGCACGCACATGTGTGTATATATATATGTGTGTGTGTATGATGTGCAGTGTCAGGGAATACATGCGCATGTGTGTGTGATGAGGAGTGTCAGGGGATGTACGTCTGTGTGTGTGTCATGAGGAGTGTCAGGGGATGCACATCTGTGTGTGTGTCATGAGGAGTGTCAGGGGATGTACGTCTGTGTGTGTGTCATGAGGAGTGTCAGGGGATGCGCATCTGTGTGTGTGTCATGGAGAGCATCATGGGGTGCATGCATGCACGTGTTTGTATATCATAGGAAGTGTCAGGGAATGCATGAGTGTGCATGTGTGTATCATGGGAAGTGTTGGAGGTGTGTTTCTGTAAGATGGAGACTATCAGACATCATGTATGTGTGTGTGTATGCAGGGCCGTACCGAGTGTAAATCGCGCCCTGTGCAACCTGCACATCGGGCGCACCTCCCCCCCCCCCACCCCCCCACGGTGGGAGAGATGGGGCGCACCCGATGTGCAAGTCGCCGGCATGCTAAGCAGATCTGTCCCTCCCTGCATTCCGGCGAGAAGGCTTAAGGGGCGCATTTTAGCTGTCTGTTGTTGCCTGCCGCTGCTGAGAGAAGAAAAAGTGGCAGTGGCAGTCAACGGCAGACAGTTAAAATGCGCCCCTTAAGCCTTTGCACCCTGTGCAGCCGCACCGCTCGCACAGGGCTAGGTACAGTCCTGTGTGTATGTAATTGGAGATGCTGGAAGTGGGTGCATGCCTGGGTGGGTCATCATAGTCTGTTCTCCTCCAACCCTGCCCCTTCCCTTATGTTCCACCCCTTCCCTGATGTTCCACACCTAGCACAGCCCTTCCCATGCCCTTCCCCTTTCTTTCCTTCTAACTCCACCCCTTCCCTTAAACTCCACCTCTTTCCCAAACCTTCTCTTAGATTCTACCCTTTTCTGTCCAGGTTGCAGGATGTGGGGCCTTCCACTGGCCCCTTCAGGCTGCAGCTCCTGCTCCTCTGACTGGCAGGACACCAGGCCTCTTGCTGGCCCCTTCAGGCCACAACCCTGTTCTTCCAGCCTAATGGCAGAAGCCTGAGCCTCCTGCTGGACCCTTCAGGCAACAGCCTCACTTTTCCGGTTGGTGGGACCCTAGGCTCTCTCCAAGCCGCAGCCATGCTCTTCTGGCCAGCAGGACTTTGGGTCTCATGCCAGCTTCTTCAGGCCATGGCAATGCTTTTCTGGATAACAGCACCCAGAGCCTCCTGCCAACTTTTTCAGACTGTAGCCGCAGCTCTTCCTGCCGACTGGATGGGACTCCCATAAACTCTTCACCATGCAGCTTTAGGTGGTGGGGGTGGGGGAGCATATGCACGATTGTTTGTACATGCTTCTGCATGTGCAATCATGTACAGATAGATATAAATTGTCTCAGCTTGACTCTTGACATTAGACACTATGCTCAAGTGAAACGCACCACAAATGCCTTTAAAAAAATCTGTTATGTGTACTTCTAGCCCTACTCTTTATTATCATTCTTAGGCCCCTACAAAACCCTAAAGAAAGACTTCCATGGAGAAATGAAGCGATAAGTAAGGAGCAGAGGCTACTCCAACAGGTAAAGATATTTTTAACGTTCAAGGTCTCCTGTAGTGAAGGGTTGTAGAGAAAGTTATGCCAAACTCTGGATGTGTTTGACAGTAATATTTGTGTGGATAATTTGCATCAACTGTGATATTTATTAGGGATGTGCTTTCATTTCAGAATGAAAGTGGCAATAATATGAGCTATTGCCCAAAGGCATGCACTATTGGAAAAAACAAACAAACAAGACGAAAGAAACAAACAAATCAAACCAAAACAATATGAAACAAATATTCAAAATAATAGCTTCATCTACTATACTATGCTGCCCATTAGGGAAAACTATAATCTCACCTACCTTTATTATGATATGTTAGGTCATACACAGTAAAATTACATACTAGAAATAGTTTAGCTCTTACCACGCACTCTCCCCTGGCACAGACGCTGTAGGGGTCGTTGTAGCTACATCTGGTACCATCATGCACAACTTGATTCATGAAAACCACCTCTCCTGTTTCATTGGATTGGCAAATGAGCTCACACTTCTGTGCATCTGGATAAGAAAATCAGAACTAAAGATGGAAATGTAGCCACCAATTATTACTTGTACATAGAAGCATGGTGAAAGGAGTTAAGACTCTATGGCGAGGCTGCAGGACCCGAATTCTCAGCATGATTTAAATAAATTTACCAGGAAATACCATGACAATGAAACTTATTATGCTTGTGGATCATAATAACCTAATCAGACATCAGGTTTTTTTCTCCAAAGGCATGGTTTAACAAGAGACTCCCGATTCATGGAAATTTGCAGCAATCCACTACCATTAAAGGATATCTATATCCTCCTATGTCTAACCTATAAATTTATAAACTATGGAAATCTTTATTTGGTCTGCCTGTTTGTAACTATTTCCACTCTTTCCCAATATCAGTTCTCCTTTTCCCCTCTCACCATCATGATACTCGTGTGGTAGCCAGGTATGTTTAGAACCCTGGTGGACATAGTAGGAATTGCGCTGGGAACACTGTTGGGCTCGGAAGTCCTCAAAGGGTCCTCGACAGTCTTCACTGTTGCACACCTGGTATTCATTGCTGGCTCCAGGGCACTCACGGCCTCCATAGACTGGGCTGGAATATGAAGAAATTGAGAGGGAGAGAAGAGGCAAAGTAGGTGTGGACATGTGTTTTGGAACAAATGCTATCGAGCACGTCGCATGTTGATCTCTTGCAAATTTTCAGGTCACGTTTCAAAAATGGAAATCCACTTGAAAATACTTGGAGAAGGACAGTGACAATAAAATGTTGCAGTTGATGAGGGGTGCTAAAAGCAATGGCCTTATAATATCCTTTAGTGTTTCTCTCGAAGTGTTTCATCATCTTTATTTATTTAAACATATTTTTATACCACCTTTCTACTATTCAAAGCGGTTTAAAGTTGACTAACAGATTAACATGCCCATATGGTACAATGTTTTACATGGAACTGGAACAGATTAACAGTAGAAATGTAACTATGAACATTGGCTATGCTAACTATGAACTATTTTTATCTTAATTCCAAATGTTTTGCAATCTTATATACTTCTAAAGTTTTCTTTAAATACTCTGACTGTGAGGCCATTAAGTAAATTATTTTCATTTGAGAAATGTACTGGGCGGATTAGATAGGCCATGCTCCCTCTTGTTGAAGGGTTTTGTTCCATTTTCTTCTACTTCGAGTTCTGTTTGAAGTTTGCCTATTAGTTTTTGTTTCGGGTTGGGTGTTTGGTGGAAGGCTAGAACTTAAATGGCAGCGAATATTATTTCAATAATGTATCTTCCAGCAATGAAACTAAATTGTATCCTTATACCTAAAGAATCTGTGTTTTCACGGTTTTGTTGGTAGGTGTATTAAATTTGTGCATTCATATTCATTCTCTCTTCTAACTCATGACATTCAGTGCAGCCCGCTTTGAGATTTAAGAGCATCCTTTAAAAAGCTAAAGCATAATTTTAAAACAAATTATCAGTTCCAGTGTGCCATCAGACAGCAAAGTACAAGAAAAAGTATTTCATGACTGACCCATTTGAGGTTCTGGGTACTAGAGCAGGTTGAAGCTGATGGCTAAACTGCATTGGAGGGTGGAGAAGTCTTGGTACCTGAGAGGGTATTTTATAAATTCGGAGGTGGGAAGGAGGAGAGTGTGTGTGGGGGGGGGGGGGGGGGTTCTTCCATCCTACAAGTTAGTACAATGCTGCACAGCAAATGAAGAATTTTGCGCAGGTGGGGAATTCAGTGGAAATTCTGCATTGCGCAGTTGTGTAGAATTTCCCCAGGAGTACTCTACACAACTGCGCAATGCAGAATTTCCACTGAATTCCCCACCTGCGCAAAATTCTTCATTTGCTGTGCAGCATTCTGTGTAGATGCTATCCAACATGACAATGAGGCAGGATCAGGCGTACAAGCTTTAAGAGTGCCCAATCCTGCCTCACTGTTAGCAGCAACACAGCCATGGCAAGACTTCCATTTGTTCCCACGCCAGCGCATTCTGAAAGGTACGCTTCCTATGTATTCTGAAAATGTACCGGCACTGGACTTTAGCACAGCCATGGGATCAAATGGAAGTGTTCCTGTGGCTGTGTTGGTGCGATCAAGCTGCTGATGAGTTGGGGGGGGGGGGCTGGCTGGGATAGGGAAGGCCTGCTGGTGAGTCAGGGGGCTAGTTATGGGTAGGAAATGGCTGCTGGTGAGTCAGAGGGACTGGCTGGGGGCAGGAAAGGACTGCTGGTGAGTCAGGGGGACTGGCTGGGGGCAGGGAACGGCTGCTGGTGAGTCAGCGGGACTGGCTGGGGGCAGGAAAGGGCTGCTGGTGAGTCAGGGGGACTGGCTGGGGGCAGGAAAGGGCTGCTGGTGAGTCGGGGTGGCTGGGGCAGGAAAGAGCTGCTGGTAAGTCAGGGGGCTGGCTGAGAACTTGAAAGGGCTGCTGGTGAGTCAGGGGGGTTGGCTGAGGGCAGGAAAGGGCTGCTGGTGAGTCAGGGAGGTTACTGATGGCAGGACAAAAAGCTGCTGGTGAGCAGAGGTTAATGGGCACAGGAGAAGGGCTGCTGGTGAATCGGGGGGGGGGGGGCTGAGGACTGGAGATGGGTTGCTGATGAAGCAGAGGGATTGATGGGGACTGGAGATGGGGGGGGGTGGTGACTCATGGGTTGGCTGGGGGCTGGAGAAGGGCTCCTGGTGAGGAGGGGGTTTGATGTGTCTGGAGACAGGCTGCTGGTGAGTCAGGAGATGGCTGGAAAGAAGGAGAGAAAACAGGGGGGACAAGGATGGGTTGGGGACAGAACTGATTAGAGCAAGAGAGCTAAGGAGGGGAAAGTCAGGGGAAATTTCAGGTCTAGAGGAGCAGTTAAGTTTTACTAATAAAACATGCAGAATTTTAAAATACTACACACAGAATTTTTAAAATTTTTGCGCAGAATTCCCCCAGTTGTAAAGTTGTTACCTGCTAGCATGTTCACCCAGTAATGAAAATTTAATTTTCTAACCAAAAATGTATTTTGTTTCACACTTCATTGTTATATGGCTCTTGAAGTGTGTAAAAATTAAAAATAATAAGAACGATCCCTTTGCTACTTTGATTGAAAAGCAAACAGCTACATTACTGAGTTGGGCAAAAAAGTAATTAAGGAAACTTGAATGAGTAACTTGGACTTCCTATACATGAGACCTTTCTGTGGAAAGAGCATTCGCTGGATGGCTGGTACACAGCATCTGCGGATTTGGGCCAAAGATGCAGAGCTATTGGCATGGATGAGAATGTTTGATTTTCAGGATTGGATAGATCCTTCTGGCACACACTGCATTTCCTTGTTTTGAATCAATGTTTTTTCTGAGTTTCTTGTGGCACTAGGCATGGTGGTTTCACCGCTACTTACGGTGGGTTGCTACACTGCCGGCTGCGCGAACGTACCCCTCCTCCACACGTCCGGGAGCACGGGCTGAATTTGGACCAGGTACTCCAGCTCCCATCATGGCTGTAGGGCTGGTCAGAGGTCCTCCACATACAGTGACCTTTAAAACACCACTAGGGCAAGGAAGACAGATTACACAGCTGAGCATCCCCAGTTCCATCTAGGATTAAGCCCCTAACATCAGCACATGGTCCAAAAACAAACCTCATAACTATCTAATCAAAGACATCAGGAGAATTTTAATTGATTTAGTCCCAGGTGATAGTTATTTTAATTTTTTACTTCTAAATGCATTCCAGTACCTGTAATCTTGTTTCTTAAACTAGCAAATGCATTGTAAGGAGTGATACCAAATACTGGCCTGGTGCCACCAATGTGCACAGAGTTATGGTTGCTATATCCTTACTCCCGAAAGAGTTTGCAATCTAATCGGAGCACAGAGATGCTATGGGTATTGCAGACTTAACCAGTTGTACACTTTAGCTGTAGCTTTGCACTGCAAGCTTTGTGTCATGGGGATAATTTCTGAGAATGTCTCCAGTGGAACAAAGATTGCACGTACTTTTTATTCTTGGACTTTGCACTCATTTCGAACACAAAAAATATACTCTGAAACTTGCTACTGATACTATTTACTAAGATGCAGTAAGATAATGCAGCTACCGCATGGGAACTGCCAAACGTAATACACATCAAATGCAAAATGTCCGAGTGAGCTGCTGGGGGAGTTCCCAGCATTTTGCCTCTGCTTTAATTTCA
Source organism: Ichthyophis bannanicus (assembly GCA_033557465.1). Taxonomy (NCBI): domain Eukaryota; kingdom Metazoa; phylum Chordata; class Amphibia; order Gymnophiona; family Ichthyophiidae; genus Ichthyophis; species Ichthyophis bannanicus. The sequence continues at coordinate 533,171,276 of CM066034.1, read as the reverse complement.
AGACAGATAACATGATGCAGTTAACTGCACTTCTTGAGGTGATGTTAACGTTTCTCTGTTAACAGTTAACATACTGTAACTACATCCTCGTTAACTGTAAGCAACAGTCCCGCCTATTGCACGCCCTCTTCTGCATTAGCTGTTTCATGAGGGAATCAATGCAAACTAGCTGTTAAGGTGCTATGTTAACTTTTAGCACAGGCCTATATGCTATTTTGTTTTTAAGTGCCATCAAGTCAGTGCTGACTCCTGGCGACCCAGCAGCCCCTTGGTTTTCTTGGCAAGGTATGACTGGAAGTAGATTTCCAGGCCTTTTCTTTCCAGGCAATGGAGGGTAAAGTGACTTGCCCAAGGTCACAAGGAGTGCCAGTAGGAATCGAACACAACATACTAAATAGATCCCATGTAGATCACTTGTGTCTGCTGGTGCTCTGAATAGAGTTTTTCAGGAACCTATAGGCAAAAATTTGATAATGCCATCAATGATAACACTTTTCTTCCCTCAATCTTAGCTCCCTTTTCGCCTTAGAAGTGCCTTTACTTAAAGAAGCTAAAACTCACAGTGTGGCACAGCCCATTTTACTTTTCTTATCCATAATCCTTAACAATGTAGCGGTTTTCAGACAGCCAATTAACATGAGTAAACTGCTTTACAAAATTGACCTCTCCAGCTATTAAAAACTGCATTACTGCACAAATCTGTATGTCGCTTTGAAGATAATTATTTAAAGGCTTTTTCACACATATAAGAGTCTTCAGCTTTCCTGAATGAACCTGCTCTTGGCTAATCTCTGAAACTAAGCAGGGTTGGGCTAGCTAGTACTTGGATGGGTGACCACTTTGGAATACTAGGGGCTGTAAACTCACTGCATGGAAGAAAGGCCTAGCAATCTACTTAACTCAACAGCACAGAAACAATGCCTCTTATAAAACATCTTCATGTGTAAAGGTACTTGACAGTGCAATCAGGCATGTACTTGTATGCAACTTTAGAGTAGGTGTGTTCAGGGGAACACTTTGAAGGGAGCACAGATAGAATCACACTTTACAAATGTATTTTATAAAATATGCATGCATACTATTCCTGCAGGAATTCTGCACACAAAATTCAAACTTCTGTGTCAAAATGTCTGACTCATGCAAAATTCTGCATGTTTTATTTGTCAAAATAAACAAAGCATATTGTTTTTGAGTGATACTTAATTTAAAATGCAGTACAGAAAAAAATCACAAAAAAGTGCAAAATGTTGAATTACTGTGTGCAGAATCTATGCTCATGCTTTGTGTTAACATTGATATCTACTCCCGAGCAGGCGTAAATGTCCTTGGCTTCAATCAAAGCTGCTACTTCTGAGAGTTTACCCCTAATATGTTATAATGGTACATAAAAAAGGTCACATTGATGACCTATTATAATAGAGCCCTCCCCCCTCCCCCCCCCCCCCCGCTTGTTTACTGAAATAGTGCTTTATTACAAAAGTGGCTGATAAACATTTCATTAGCACTAATGTATTATAATGTTGGTTTACGCACACCTGTCTGCAGAACAAGCCTGCAACCAATGCATATTACACAAAAATCCATATAATGTAAGCTGTCATAACCATACACAGATTTCTCTACCAAAGAAGAATACTAGATATCATGCAATCTTCCGATATCTCGTCATTTTAAGTTGATGTCTTGCTTCTTCCTATATAAAAATCTGCATGTGATAAGCAGGTGGCACAACGTGGAAAAAGAAGTGCTGCAGATACCTTTCCTGGGGCACACTCTGTCCCATCCAATGGGGGGCCCTTCTTGGTTTTGCAGAAGTATGGGTTATCTGGGTGGCTGCACCACAGTTGCCTGCAAGGCTCAAAGCTCCTGAACTGCAAAACAAACAATGGTTCTGTCATTTCAATATTATAAACTGCTACCAGCCTTTTTTCTGGCCCAACTACTAACCAGAATGATGTTTATACACATTCACATGCACACATAAATGTGTCTAAGTGCATGTAGATCTATACAGATGCCCCCATGTATAAAAGATGGAGGAATCCATTCAGAGATCACAGGTGATTAGTGGTACTGAGAAAGGTATAGCAATAGGTGCTAACGCAGGAACATATAGAGCAGCAATCACAATTAGGCTTGCAAAATCCTCATTTGGGGTCACAATCACAAGCTGTGCTCAAGGAAGGGGCAGTTGTGCTATCGGGCATTCAGGCAGAGGAAACACAAATTAAGGAGATCGCGCCCAAAACATTGGCAGCTGCCTCACTTCAAATCTAGCCCTCATCCCGCCACCACTGGCAATCAAAGAAAGCACAGGTGTGGGGCCTTTCCAATACAGGTGCACACATGCGCCTCTAAGACTCTTCCGGCCATCCCTGTCCCTCCCCCTCTGATGCAACATGTATGAGTCAAAGGGGGTGGGACAGGGAGAGCTGGTAGGGCCTTAAAGGTGAATGTGTACCTGTATCAGAAAGGCCCTGTACTTGTGCTATCTCTGATTGCCAGTGGCGATGGGGGCGGAGAGCTCAATTTGAAGATAAACTTCAGGTAAATATTTTGAGGGATTGGTTGATCAATGCAGGGAAAGGGGAAGAAATAGAAATGGGAAATCCAATATATGGGGGTGAAGGGAGACTGATGAGATGCTGTAAGTGGGAGGGGGAGACATTGGGTATAGAGTGGTGATGCTGGACATGGGGGGGGGGCATGGATATAAGGAGACAGACGGGTGATGTTGGACATCAGGGGAGACATAGGGAGATTGAGTGATGCCAGATGTGGAGAGGAAGGGCCAAAGGATATAGAGATGCTGAGGCTAGATGTGGGGGAATAAGGAGAGTGAGGGAGAAAGAGAGAGAAGGGGAAAGACATTGGGCAGGGAAGGAGAAAGAGGGAGAGTTGGAGAGAGGGGGGAAAACATTGGCTGACAGAGTGGTGATGGTGGACATGAGCAGGAATATAAGAAGACAGAAGGCTGATGCTGGACTTCAGAGGAGACATAGGGAAACAGGGGAGTGATGCTAGTTGTGGGAAGGAAGGGCTAAAGGAGATAGAGATGCTGAGATTAGGGAGAGAGAGAAGGGAGATGCTAGATTGGGGGAATACGGATAGTGAGGGAGAGAGAGAAGGAGAACGATGTTGGGCAGGGTAGGGAAACGAGTGGGAGGATGTTGGGCAGGGAGGGAGAGAGAGAGGGGGGGTGAGACTTAGGAAAGACTGGGGAATAAGATGGGGAAGGAGAGGTGGAGAATGAGAGGATAAGATGAGGGTTGGAAAGCTATGACGGATGCAGTAAAAAGTGAGGAATTAGGGACTGGAGAGTAAGGAGGAAGAGGAATGAAATCTGAGTAGACAGAATGAAAAAATTATAAATGGAAGAAAGCTGAAAGGAAAAAAATTCAATCTCAGAAATGGATGTAGGAGAGCAAGTGAAGAAGACAGGAGGGGAGAGAAGTGGCAGATGGACTGCAGACTCTGGAAAAGAGATTTAAGAAGACACAGATACCAGACACCAGGACCAAGGCAATTAAAAAAATTAAAATAGCCAGCCACAAAGGTAAAGAACTTAGTTTCATTTTAAGGACTGGAATATATCAGTTTTTGGATTTGATATGTGCCATCTTTATATTTTGCGCAGTACAGGGGAAACTGCATTAGTTTATTTCTCTGGTGTTGCACAACATGCACATCCTGGCTTCTTGTGGTTTCAATTTAATCTTTGTCTACGAGATGTTGCAGGACTGGGGGAAGATGTTGGACCAGTGAGAAGAGGGAAGGAAGTTGGATGCTAGTCCACCAGGGAAGAGAAAATAGGGAAGACGCTTGACGTGATGTGAGATAGAATAGGTTGTATGGCAGGGAGATGCCTGATGTGAGGGTGGTGCAGGGTAGGGAGACAGAGGATATGCTGGACATGGGGGATGGAGAATGAAGGAGACAGAGGAGCTGCTGGACAGGGGAGAGAAGGAGGGAGGTAGACAGGAGATGCTTGACATCTGAGGGTACTTGGCAGGGAGACAGGAGATGCTTGATATGGGTGGGAAGATGACTGGTGAAACAGAGAGAAGGAAATTATGGCATTTGGCGAGCAACTAGGGAAACAGATGAGATAACAGTCATGGGGGAAAACTATGGAAACAGAGAAGATGGTAGACATGGGAAAGAGGAGACAGATAGGAGATGTTTGACATTGGGGGTTACTGGGGAGGTGAGAGAGAAGAGATGCTGGAAATGGAGTGTGCAATGACTGGTGAGACTGAAAATTAAGGGTGGGGCTAGGGAGACAGACAGAGGAGATACTGGGCATTGGAAGGAGGGAGGGAGACAGATAGAAGAGATGCTGGAAATGGTGGGGAACTAGGGAGACAGAAGAGATGCTGGACATGGGGGCAGGGTTAGAGAGACAGAAGAGATGCTGGATATGAGAGCTGGGCTTGGAAGACAGAAGAGATGCTGGACATGTGTTGGGGGCGGGGTCTAAGGAGGCAGAAAGGAGTTACTAAACATGGCATAAAGAGGAAAGAAACCTGGATGAGGAAGGTGAGAGGAAAAGGCGAAGATGCTGGACACAGGTGGAGGACAGAGGGGGGAGAGTTAGTGAAAGACTGGGCAATAAGAGGCTTGGGAAGGACAGAGAGATGGAATGGGAGGTCTGGATGAGGAAAAGTGATGGAAAGCTGTGAGTAAATGCAGTAAACAGCCTGAGACTGACAATCAAATAGTAAAAGGAGAAGGAAGAAAATAGAAAAGAAGAGATCACATCATTACCTACATCAATCTGTAACACTGAAGACAGGAGGAGAAAAAAAGAAATTCCAAATAGACAGGTGATCCTGGAAACAAGAGTTAAGAGTAAACAGAGGAAAGCAGAAACCAGAGCTGCATGATTAGAAAAATAAAATGGCCAGAAACAAGGTAGAAAAAAGAATTGTATTTGCTATTTAGCAAATGGAATATGTGACCCGTCACTCCATTGAGAGCCCCACCTGCTCGAAGGTGAGGGCAATACAGTCCACCACCCAAGTGGGCAGAGTACGCTTGGTCACCGCCTCCCCCAACTGACTGGGGTCATAGGAGATGAAAAGCTGAGAGGCTTTGCAGTGGCCCTGGGTATGTTGGAGGTAGAAGAACAGGGCCCTCTTATAGTCCAAGGTATGAAGGATGGTCTCTGCCCTGCTGGCATGAGGCCACGGAAAGAAGGTGGGGAGCACCACCTCTTGGTTGATGTAGAAAGGGGACAACACGTTGGGAAGGAATTTAGGGTGCATGCAGAGCATGACACTGTTCTTATAGAAACCTCGTGTAAGGTAGATCCACCACCAAAGCCTGAAGCTCGCTGATCCTGAAAGTGGACGTGAGTACCACCAGGAAGACAACCTTCCATGAAAGGTAACGCAGGTGCAGGTAACTAGGGGCTTTTACGGTGGGCCAGTGAGTCATGAGAGCATCACGTTGAGGTCCCATTCCACAGATGGAGAGTGGACGAGAAATTTGGATAACAAGAGACCCCACAGGAAACAGGTTATGAGGGGCTGGACAGAGAGAGGCTTGCCCTCGAGGTGGTGGTGCACCGCAAGAACATTCAGGTGAACCCTGACCAAGTTAGACTTCAGTCCTGCCTGGGACAGGTGAAGCAAAGGGTTAACCATCGCTCCGTGCACCACACAGAAAATCGGTGCTATTTGAAGGTATAAGCTCGTCTCATGGAGGTCTTGCAAGAGGCCAGGAGGACCTCCACAACCATCCCTGAAAGGTTCAAAGAGGCCAAGGCTAACCTTTCATAAACCAAGCTGTTACTGCTAGAGACCCCAGATTGGGGTGTACAGTAGGAGGGATCCCTCCTCCTGTGACAGTAGTCTGGGTCTCTCCCCAGGGGAACCAGAGGCACAATTGACATGTGAAGGAGCAATGGGAACGAAGGGTGTCTGCGCTACTGAGGGCCCACCAATATCAGTGAGCCCCATCCTGCTGAGCCTTGAAGATAGTTTTGGCTATCAGCGGTGTGGATGGGAAGGCATAAAGAAGGCATCCGTTGCAACCTGTGATGGGTATGGCTGCTGGCAGCAGAAACGAGGCAACTGAGAGTTGGTAGGTGCTGGTGAAGAGGTCCAGCCGTGGAGTTCCCCAGAGCTGGAAGAGCCAAAGGGCCACTCTGGGGTCAAGGTGCCACTTGTGCAGCTGGAGGACCCTGCTCAGCCTGTCTGCCAGGGCATTGTCCTGGCTCGGAAGATATATTGAAGACATACACAGCATTGCAAGGAAAGGGGAAGTGCTACAGATAGGAGATTTCAATATGCCAGATGTTGATTGGCACATTCCTGCTGCAGTATCATCAAGAAATAAGGAGATCCTCGATTCTCTACAGGGTGAACTATTCAGGCAATTGGTAACAGACCCCACACGTGAAGGGGCCATACGGGACTTGGTGCTTACCAATGGTGAAAGTGTTTCTGATGTTGTAGTGGGAGATCATTTTGCATCCAGTGATCACCAGAAGATGTGGTTCAGTTTTAGGACTAGGGGCTGTTAGAATCCATTCCAAGGTGAGGATCTTAGACTTTAGGAAGACTAACTTTCCGAAGATGGGCCAATACCTCAGGGAGTCATTAGTGGGATGGGAACAGCTGGGGGATGTAGAAAAACAGTGGGCAAAACTGAAAGGGGGTATTTTAAAGGCAACCAACCTTTTTGTTAAAATGGTAAATAAAGGCAAAAGGAACAGGAGACCGCTATGGTTTTCGAAGGAAGTAGCTGAAAAAGTGAAGAAAAAGAGGGAAGCCTTCATGAAATACAAGAGATCACAGAGAGAGGAAGACAGGCATCTGTATTTGGAAAAACTTAGAGCAGCTAGCAAAGTAGTCAAGAAGGCAAAGATTCAAAAGGAGGAGGAAATAGCCAATGCAATAAAATGGGGGGATAAGACATTTTTCAGATATATTAGTGAGAAGAGGAAGGGCAAAGGTGGTATTGTCAGACTCAAGGGTGCAGGGGGGGAATATATAGAAGCTGATAAGGATAAAGCGGAATTGCTTAACAAATATTTTGTTCTGTGTTCACAGATGAAGAACCAGGAGCAGGACCTCAGAAAACACCCACAAATAAGAACAGAAGCGAGGGACATCTTGAACAATTTTCAGAAGACTGTTCGTGAGAAACTAGCTCAACTTAAAGTAGACAAAGCGATGGGACCGGATGGAATACACCCTAGAATACTGAGGGAACTTGGGGACGTTCTAGCAGCTCCGACTGACTGACCTTTTCAATGCCTCGTTGGAGTCGGGAGTGGTGCCAAAGGACTGGAGAGAGGCTCATGTGGTGCCTTTACACAAAAGCGGAAGTAAGGATGTGGTTGAAAACTACAGGCCGGTTAGTTTAACTTCGGTGGTGAGTAAATTATTTGAAACGCTGCTGAAAGAGAAATAGTGAGGTTTCTAGAGTCCAGCGGATTACAGGATCCGAGGCAGCATGGATTCACCAGAGGCAGGTCGTGTCAGACAAATCTGATTGATTTCTTTGACTGGGTGACCAGGGAGTTGGACGAAGGAGAGAGTTCTAGATGTGGTGTATTTAGATTTCCGTAAAGCCTTTGACACTGTTCCTAACAGGTGACTTATAAACAAACTGAGCACCCTAGGGATGGACCCTAAAGTTACTGCTTGGGTTAGAAATTGGTTGGGTGGGAGGCGACAAAGAGTACAAGTAAATGGAGCTCACTCTGAGGAGAAGGATGTTACCAGTGGTGTGCCCCAGGGATCTGTCCTTGGTCCGATTCTTTTTAACATCTTTGTTAGGGAGATCGCGGAAGGGCTGTCGGGTAAGGGTTGCCTCTTTGCGGATGATACCAAAATCTGGCATAGGGTAGCCAGCCAGGAAGGTGTCGATAACATAAGGAGGATCTAGCTAAGCTTGAAGAATGGTCTAGAATTTGGCAGCTGGGATTTAATGTTAAAAATGTAAGGTCATGCATTTGGGCTGCAGCAATCCAAGGGAGCAATACAGTATAGGAGGTGAAGTACTTTTGTCCACTAAAGAAGAGCGTGACCTAGGCGTGGGTGTGTCTTGATGATCTTAAAGTAGCCAAAACAGGTAGAAAAGGCGACGGTCAAAGCTAGAAGGATGCTTGGGTGCATACGGAGAGGAATGGCTAGCAGAAAAAAGGAGGTGATAATGCCTCTGTATAAGTCTTTGATGCGACCTCATTTGAGTGAGTATGGTGTGCAATTATGGAGACCGCATCTTCAAAAGGATGTGAACAGGATGGAGTCGGTGCAGAGGGTTGCTACTAAAATGATTAATGGGCTTCATTATAAAGCATATGATGACAGACTTAAGGATCTTAATATGTAAACCTTAGAGTTAAGGCGGGATAGAGGTGATATGATTGAGATGTTTAAATACCTCCGTGGCATATATGTTCAGGGAGAGAGCCTCTTTCAATTGAAAGCAAGTTCTGCTACGAGGGGACATGGGATGATGGTGAAGGGAGATAGATTCAGGAGTGATATGCGGAAATATTTCTTTACGGAAAGAGTAGTGGATCCATGGAATAGTCTTCCAACGGAGGTGGTAGAGATTGAGGACAGTAACTGAATTCAAAAAAGCATGGGACCAACACAGAGGATCTCTAACTCTAAAGGTAAAAGTGGACTGTTGTAGTTGTTGTTATGGAAGGACAGACTAGATAGGCCATGTGGTCTTTTTCTGTCGGCATGTTTCTATGTTTCTATGTTTCTATATATATCGCCCGCGCAGAGCATCCCATTGCGGTTTGCATACAAGGCAGAGAGCTACTGCATCCCGGCAAGAGGATTACAACCCTGTGCCCCCCTGCTTGTTGACGTAGAACATTGCAACCTGGTTTTCAGTTTGGATCAGCACTGATTGGTGTCATAGATGGTGGCAAAAGGCTCCAAGAGCCAGGAATATGGCCCGAAGCTCTATGAGATTGATCTGCTGTTGGCTTTCCGCCTGTGACCAACTTCCTGAGTGCAGAGGTCCTCACAGTGAGCCCCCCCAGCCCATAAGGGAGGCATCCATGGTGAGAACTGTTTAGGAGGCGGGGGCCTGAAAAGGCATCTTGCCCTGAAGATGCTGAGGAACTTGCCACAAGTCGAGGGATTCCGCCAGACAATGGATCACCATCACCATGGCCAGGGTCCACTGGGAGCAGAGGGACCATTGGGCCCTCGCCTCATTTGAAGGCAGGTATCACGGGTAACATGGACCATGGATGCCATGGGGCCCAGCAGCTGGAGCCAGAAGGTGAGCAAACACCGAGCATCTGTGCTGCACATCTGCGGCTAATGCCCTGAGGCACTCAGCTCTGTCCAGAAGCAGGTAGGCTCCTGCCTGAACGGTGTCCAGCTGTGCCCCATTGAACTCCAAACACTGTGTTGGGAGGAGATGGGACTTGGGATGGTTTATGATGAACACCAGATACTGGAGGACAGGATTGTGCTGGCCATGGCCTGCTGCACCTCAGTGGCCAAGCCCCTCCTTATGAGCCAGTCATCTAGGTAGGGGAGGAGACGAAGGCCCTAGAGGTGAAGGTGGGCCACATCTACCACGGTTGAGCACTCAGGGTGAGAGGTGGAAAAAACTTAGAGGTGGAAGATGAGACCGGAAATGTAGTACTCTTTACTGGGTAGTGGCCATACCCACCGATGAACATGAAGAGTAGCTGCCTGTGCGCTCAGATGGATGAAGATGTGAGTGTACTGCATCCTTTAGGTCCAAGGAGGTATAGCCAGTCTGCCCTGCTTTTTAGACGTTATGGCAGCATGTGTTGAGGGACGAGCATCTTGATAATTCTCCCCTCACCAGGAAACCTGGTTTAGTTCCCCACAGATCTAGGTTGTTGGGCCATAAATCCCCCGTTCTTTGTTGGGTACAGAGGAAGAGTACCCAGAGTCAGAACACTCTGCCCCAAATGTAGGGACGGCACTGGTTCAACTGCCCCTGTCCTCTAGATAAACTGGAAGATAGGGCATCCCATAAATGGCATGCTATGAAATTTAATGTGTGACAATGTGACAAAGTTATGCAATAGGAAAGAAAAACCCATAAACTATATGGTTACTACGATGCAAAAGGGTTTCACACATTAGGAAACCACAACCCAGGAAAAATATTTAAGTGTTATCTTGGATATAACATGTTAAAAACTCTCCGCCCAGTGTACAGGGGCAGCCAAATGAGAGCAATAGAATGCTAGGTATCATAAGGAAAGGAATGAGAATTAAAACAAAATGATATTATCATGCCTCTGTATCGTTCCATGTTGCGACCGCACCTCGAATATGGTGTGGCAATTCTGGTTCACCGTATCTTAAACAAGGATATAGCATTATTAGAAAAAAGGTAACAGAGAAGAGCCACCAAAATGGTAAAGAGGATGGAAGTATACCCCTATGAAGAGAGGTGGCTAAAAAGGTTAGGGCTCTTCAACCTTGGAAAAGAGACGGCTGTGAGGAGAGATTTCATCGAGGTCTTTAAAATTACTGAATGGAAGAGGGAATGGGTAAATGTAGATCGATTGTTTACGCCATCAAAATATAGAAAGACTACGGGGACATGCAATGCAAGGGTAACTACAGGGTAACCTATTTCAAGGACTAATAATGAGATAAATATTTTTTCACTGAAAACGTGTAATAAAAACTCTGGATATTTGCTACGGGAGGAGTGTAGTATACATCTGTTAACTGTAGCCGGGTTTTTAAAAAGGTATTTAGGGACACCCACAGTTTTCTTGGAGGAACAGGTCCAATTAATGCAATATCCACTGCTCTGCCCCCAATACAAGCATTGCGGAACCTGGGTCTTTGGGAAAAGGGAAACTGCAAAGGTACTTGAGACATAGATTGGCATTGTTGAAAAACTGGATATTGGGCTTGATGGACCTTGGTCTGACATAGTATGGACATTTGGTCTTACTGTTCTTATAAGAAGGATCTGTAAAGTTTCCAATGCCCCCCCCCCCCCCCCCCCCCAGTAGCAAGGACTGTCGGTGGAGGGGAGTCTTTGGGGGACTCTCCCAGGAGGAATGGCCGAGAGTGGGAGTCTGCAGCAGGTGGAGGAAGTAACCCTCCCTGAGAATCTTCAGGGGCCCAGGACATCAGTGATGATGGGATGGCCAACATTGTGGGGGAAACATAGATTAACGTCCTTCTGTGGGCTGCTGGGGTGGGCTTCCTAGAGGAGAGAGGCTAAGCCAAGGAGTCAAAAGCTCCGCCACCAGGCTTGGCGGCTGACTTAGCTGATCCCCCACCCACCCCCAATTTAATGTTGGGGCGTACCAGGCTCGGATGGCCAGGATACTGAGGGGCAGTTTCTGTAAGTCTTGCCCTTCATCAAGTAAAGGGGAGCTTTTTACCTGAGGACCTGATACAGTCAACGGGAAAGAGTGAGTAGCAGTCTTCTTGGAGAGCATGGGGTTTCTCATCAGGAACTCGGACCTCCAACTCTGCGGCCTTAGTATCTGTCAAAGATTTTCTGAAGAGATTCTCTCCTTGACAAAGGACATCGAACCAACTTGTTTTGAAACCCATTGCTCCAGATTTTGGCAGGACTGTAGCCATGCCTGGCATTGGGCTAGTGATGCGTACTGACACGCTAACTGCCAAATCAATAGCCATCATAGGCTGCCTGAGTCATGAAGTTTGTGGGCGACTCTCTGACACCCGAAGATCCAAGGGGTCCTAGTACATGACCCCTTGAGGTTACGCTCGGCTACTGGAGAGACATGCTTTTGAACCCAGGCGGAGTTCCTTAACCAGGTACAAGCCCATGTACAGCTGGTAAGCCTTGGATCACTGGCCAAATGTGCATGTGAACCTGGTATGCATATAGTCTGCTACCATGGTCGCAGTCCCTATCCGGGTGTTGGGCACCAATAAGATATCGTGCATCTTTTGGTCTCTTAAGGGGACGCACCCCTTGGGCCCGACTCCACCTACCATGGAGTTGTGTGGCGGTCAGTCTTTGCTTCTGGGAAAACCCAGGCTCCAGACAAAAACCAGGTACATTGAAGTCCACACTGTCTGCTCACTATAGGCACCGATGCGTAGGGGTCTTCCCACATGCGGGATGGAGCAGCCCGTTCCAGGATCGGGGGGAACAGGCACTGTGAGTGGCCTCCTTCGGGGGGAGCCTCATATGGAGGATCTTGAGCTCCTCGGAGTTTCGAGGGCGGTCCTCCTTCAAGTCGGTTATCAAAGGCCAGTTGCCTTGGCTATATCCCACATGTGAAGTGAGGGAGAAGCCTGTGTCCTCAGGTGGAGGCTGATGCCGGGTCTTGGAGGGAACCGTCCTGGTGCCAATGGTGGTATCCAGCTTAAAACATTATCCTTGGTCTCCTCAGGTGCCTAACTCATAGATCTAAGTGATTTAAGAATGCGTGTCGAACGTGGCCACAGCGCTCTATGGTCATGCCCTGAGCATGTGGCATGGGCTGCTGGTCCCCGGATGGCCCTGCGGTCAGTAGCCAGAGGCCGCTCATATCGGGGATGAACCTCAGTCCCGGAGCCTCACTTGAGTTTGCCAGCTTGTCATGCATGTGAGAGCTTGTGTGCATCAGTGATGCTGAAAGCTAAGCTATCTGTAGCTTAGCTACTGGCCAAGGGTCACAAGGACAGACAGGGTCTCAGTTAGGTGCCAGACTAAGGACAAACCATCCTTCTGGCGGTAGCAAACAGGAATGGGACATGTGTTATAAGCGGAGGGATTCATATTTCTGTGATAAATGCAACAACTCTGGAATTATAAACTGCATGGAAAAGAAAGGCTTGGCAAACTCTACTCTGTATCTTGCCATGAAAACCCAATAGATAGTCACAAAATACCAAATCTGGCCACTATACTGCCTGGAAGCATTTTGAGGGACCCCCAGGTTGGAAGACGTCACATTCATAGAGGGCTACTGGGGATTAGCTGATACACTTATCAGAATAAAGCCAGAAATTTATAACTGTGGTTTGGGGTGGAATCTGCTAATGTAGCTGCGCATGAAATATGAGGAGTCAGGAAGTTGCAAAGATGTCTTTCATACTGCGGACATGGAATATACAAAGCATTAAACCAAGGGAAGTTGGAGGTGGTGAAGAATGAAACGGGAACGTGTACAACTCAATCGGTGTGATATCCAATGAACTGAAATGGACTGGGTTGTGCGGGTACTTTGCATTTGAATTGAATTTATAGGTCTACTATGCTGGAAATGAAAAGGACCAAAGGACGATTAATGGTGTTGCAATTATAATAAGAAAGAAACTTGCATACGAGGATACTGTAATGCAAATACAAGGTAGTCAGTGAATGCTTAATTTCAATTTGTCTATGAGGAAAGCCTATCCAAACCTAGAACTAATAATTCAGGATATACGCTACCAAACAAATAGCTGCAGAAGAGAAAAAAGGACCTTCAGTTGGATGTGAGTTTTATTGAAAAAAGTAAGGTATCAGAAGTTGAAATTGGGACATCTGGTCCGAATCCAGGCAAGAAAAGGACTATCCTGATATTAATGAATTACTGAATCGCAAAAGTTGGCAACAAAGAAGAAAAGCAAAGTGGTTGGAAAATATGGGAACTTGGCTAGACCAGAAATGAAGCTGGATGGAAAAGAACAACGGAGAGGAAAGCACTGATAGAATTCTGCGATAGAACAAAGATCGCTGATTCTTCTGCAAACAACATTCTTCCAGTGCTGGGACAAGCAACGAATTCTGTACACATGGGACTTCACCCAATGGAATGGCTACAAAAGTATCAAATTGCAATCCATCTGTGGAAAAGACACCAACGATGGAAGAGCTCAATCAACATCGAAAATACAAGACAAAACCTGGAGCTGACCTGTGATACAGCGTCACCCACACTACTAGTACTGGCAAACAGGGCCTACAAGTTGAAAGAGGAGCCAAAGCCAGTTTCATGAATGTAACCAAACAATATAACAGTAACCTTGAGAATAATACCACTAGAATTAAAAGACTGCCTGAAAAATGCAAGTTTGTACTTTAGACAACAAATGACAGAGTTCCAGAGGAGTTATGGGATGACATCAAGAAGGTTTATATTGGAATAATAGAATTCGATAAGTCATAATCTTCTACATCACGGTGAAAAAGAAAGGAAATGGCCAAACTTGGCCAGGACTGAAGAAAACTTCTTGGAAATTGTCGGTAGAAAAACGAACGAAGAGAGCTAAAGTCAGAGAGAGGAATGAGAGAGGCAATCGCAGAAAACGACCTCAAGAGATTTCAGTCAACGTGCAGCAAGACAATGGACAAGGAGAAGTTACTACAATGAAACATGCAAGGGAAGAATATAAAATCAAAGCTATTAGAGAAATGGCAACACTAGATCAGCATTTTCTAAAGAGTATGAGGAGTTACAAGAAATAATTCCAGCCTCGAATTGGAATGCTATACAAGATGCTCAAAGATCCATGTGAATGGATGCTGAGGAGAAGTACGGTGGAAAGAATATACAAAGTCCACTATAACCATAAAGAATCAAGGGAACAACAGTCATTTCCAACCTGATCTTAGGGATCAGGAACTACTGGTGAATAAGTAAGAAGATAGTCAAAACAGCACTTGACAAGCCATTATCAAAGAAACAAAATAGCACCAGGGCATTGATGGCCTTCCCATTGAAGTATACAGCAAGTTGATGAAGCTGGGTATTTCATACTTACAAGGGCGTCGGCCAGGAAATGTTGGAAGACAAATTCATGGCCAAACTGACTGGAAAATAGATCTGTGTTTATACCACTACTGAAGAAAGGTGACATGACTCACGGTGGAAATTATTGCACAACGCTCTGATCCCACATGCCAGCAAGATTCTACCAGATCATTCAGCAGAGACTATAATCATACC
>CM066034.1:533093544-533155892 GCA_033557465.1 Ichthyophis bannanicus | reverse complement strand
GAAGGGAGTTTTCAAGAGGAGCCAAGCCTCACCTGAAGTGAAAGCCCACTAAAGGCTGAGTCGATATTGACTATTTTCCCTCCCACCCATGATGGTAAGGCCCAAGCACTTTGAAGGTTGAACCCTGAACAGAGTTGGACTGAAGAACCCATCATACAATCCGAGAAGTGCAGAATGTACTTGAGTAGGCCTGTCAACAGAATAATGAAAGGTATCCAGCACCTGTTTTTTCCACGCACCAGGAAGCAAATCCTTTTTCCATTTTGAAAAGTCAGAAGAACCATTCTTGTCAAGGCCCCCCTAGAGGCCCACTCGAACTTTTTGTCACTTCTTTCGGGCATGTTAAAGGCTCCAACATGACCAGCTTCTCAACATCCACGCAGGTATCTGACACTGGGGTGGAGCAGCCTTCCATCCTCCTGTGAGATTAGTGGCTTGTGGGCCGAGCCCAACTGCAGAGGCTCCCAAAACTGGAAGGGCTGAGCCGATAGGGATAACCCATGGCCATGTGTGCCAATAACGCCGCAGAATGGATGAAGCATCACATTCCCCGAGTTCCTGTCTGGAATTTCAGCAGGGTCCCTTCGCTATGAGAGGAATGGGAGGATGTGTTTAATAGCAGGCCCCTTCCCCCAGTGGCAAGGAGAAAGCCCCCTCCGGGGCCATTCATCACTTGACGCGAGGCGACCCTGGAGCAAAACTGTATCCACTTGGATATTGTGCTGAGTGGTGAACAGATCTTTATCCAGGGGGTACCCTACTTCCAAAAGATCCCCAACTGTCATCCCTGTTTTCAGAGTTTACTCAATGTGGCTTGGAGGACCGCAAGCTTCAGTTGGTCTGCCAGTGTACTCTGCTCTTCAGGCAGATTGGTGGCTCTTTAACTACTCCATACCGTGTGGTGATGGAAAACATCCACAACCATAAACCGCCTTCCGCCCAGCACGGAAGATTTCGAAACCTGCGCCCCCTCTGCTTGTTTATGTATAACAGTCCATGACCTGGTTAAGTTTGGTCTGAATCAGAACAATCTGATTGGCGTATGCACTCCTCCAGAAAGCCCATGAGGTCATTCGCTATGGGCTCATATTCCAGAAATTGAATTCTGGTGCAGGGCCTCTCCTGTTCTTACCAGATACCTTGCCATGTTGGAGGTCATCCAAAGATTTGCTCCCCAACCCAGCTTGGACTTGTTTCTGTCATTCAGTGTCCTCATGGGGTGGTGCCTTCTGAAAGGGGGAGACCCATGGTAGCCAGGTTCTGATGATCCAACCACCAGTGCAGGGACTGAACCAGAGGTATGGTGACCCACCACCCAATCCCAAAGGCAGCCGGTTTGAACCTGTTTTTTCCTCCACTGAGTACTGTTTAGTGGTTCCTATTGATCTTAATCTCATTAAAACAGCAAGCCATGGGAGTGATGTGCCACCATGGAAGCCATGGTGGCTGTGGGAGGCACAGCATCAGCATTCCTGCAGCCATTTGTATGATGCTACCTGGGGCTGGGTAATTTGCGGAATAAAGCCATCAATCTTCTGGAGTCAGTCCCAACATGAGTAAAAGGCCTTTGCTTGAGTCCTATCCGAGGAGAACCCCTATGAACTCACAAATTGGGTTTGGGTGGCGCATGAAGTGCAAGTACGTTGGGTAATTGGACTATAACGAAACCTAACAGCTCTAGCATCTGGGTGGTCCAAACTGTGTTTCTTGCTGGACTCTAATCTGGTGCTTTTATTGTATGAGCCTAGGTTGTCCCGAATACGAGAAGACAAAGACAAGACCGCTACCACTGCAAAGGCACTTTGTGAATACAGGACACTGAGGCCAATCTGAAGGGTAATGACTACCCGTACTGAAGTGCTGATTTCCCTCCATGATGAATCGGAGGTTATTTTCCCTGTGGGCAAGATGGATCAGTATGTGGGATATAAACTGTCTTTGAAGAGCCAGGGAGCATAACCAATCATCTCTTCAAAGATAAGGTAGCAGGGTCCCCTAGAGAAATCATTTTGAAATATTTCTTGCACCATGAAGCTGTTGAGGTTTTCTGAGATCCATATGGGCTGAACCTCCCCCCCCCTCCCACCCCTGTCTTCTTGGGGGACCAGAAAGTACCATAAGGGCGGATATTTTTTCCCCCTGAAGGAAATGTAGAATAAAAGGGTTTGAAGGCCTAGACGCACTCAGGGGTGGATGAGGTGGCAATTTGTGCAAAGTGCAACATATAGTAGCTGCTTTGGACTATTTACAGCACCTTGAGTCTGAAGTTATGAGGGGGGCCCCCTTGTTGGCAAAAAGAATGAGCTGCCCCCCCCCACTGGAGAGGTTTTTTTTTTTTTTTTCCGCCCCTTTTGCGGTCACCAGCAGATTGGCTTATGCTCTGAAGGAACCATTCAAAATCCCACCCCCGGTGTTAGGTTGTGGGGCAATTTGAGCCCATTTGAGGTTTTCTTCTCCCTGATGCTGCAGGTGGGAAGCCCTGTGGCTTTTTGCTGGGATTCCTGAGGACCAGGAAGTTTTCCTGTGCTTTTAACAGAGTAGTAGGCCTTCCGTTCCGGACCCCCTTATTGGTACCTCCCTGTGAGCAGAGAATCGGACCATGTGTCCCTCAAGAGCCTGGTGAGGGTAATGTTGCCTCTTCGTCTATGATGCCAGCTTTTCTCTCCCTCCACCTGCTCTCCAATAGGTTCTCTCTCTGGCCACGGCACGGTAGCAAGCTTATTTTGCATTGACTGTTCTATTCTAGGTCAGGAAGATTGAAGGGCCAGGAGAGCCCGGTGGGCCCCTCCAATGTCCATCTGCCGGCCACTTTCCTTCAGAACCATTTCAAAAGGCATTGGTACACTCACCCTGACCAGGAACTTCCAAGCACTGCTCTCCTTGCCGTGGCCCACCATGGTTGATGGTAATGCTTCCAATTTCTCTGGAGGGTAGGATCGGGGCACAAGTCAGCGTATCACATCTAATGTCCCCTTCAGGAACATGCTCATATAGAGCTGGTAAGAGTGTACTCTATGCCACGAGCATGGAGCTCTAGAAGCCACCTCCTTCCAAAAAGGGGTCCAACGTCTGAAGCCTCCCTGCCCAGGGGCCTTGAGAAATGGAGTCTTGGGGTGCTTTTTAATCCGTTTTTCATGGGCAGACTAATACACCACTGAAGAGGGGTTTGGAAGCTGAGGCTTCTCAAATCCCATGGCCTTCTGAACCTGGTACAAATACGAGTTCAGCCTCCTAACTGACTGAGGGCACAGTAAGGTTGTTTGTTTTCCCCCACATCCTGATTATTTGCACGCCTCTGTAGGATTTGGTGCATCAAACACTGACCACTGCTTTCTTAGTTTCCACGGAGTACTGAAGGATCTCCAACCTTCCTCTGCTCTGGGCTCATTCCTTTGTCTCCAATGACAATGGGATTGCCTTGGCCATATCCCCGATGAAATTCTTGGAAGTACATGTCCTCTGTAAGGAGACTTTTGCCTGTTTGTGTTGGAGGGGAGGGGTAATGACTGGAAGGCTCAGGAGACCTGCCCTCCGACAGGAAATCTCAGAAATTCCCACATCGTCCACTCAGTCATCAGAATCAAGAATCTGAAAAGAAGTAAAAGTACCTCTGCAGACTCCTGCCAGAGGAGACGCGCCCCTTTCTGACCTCCCGAATGAGAGTGGGAGCCATCGAGGGGATCAATGATATATCAAGTGCTTCAAGGTTTTCCATCAGGAAACATCGGAACCCAAAACACTTGAGGAAGAGATGGGCCCCCTGGGGACTGGGTATCAGAAGCAGGTTGAAATGCCCCAATGTCGATACCGTCTGCAGGCAGAAGCAATGCATTTTGAGGATGGCTGTACAACGTGTGATGCTGAATGCTGTGGGCATTGAAGCGCAGCAGCCCAGTTTGTTTTCTTTCCCCCCCCAGCATTGATGCAATGCGGGGCCTCAAATGCGCTGAAGGCTTTCCACCATGCGCTGGATTTATGAAGGCCCTTGGGGCCCCCTGAGCAGCCTTCAACCAGATATCTTCACCATCCTCCTGCACAGGGTATTGGACATGCGCCTTGGTTGTTCCAGGTAGAATTGTCCGGTGCCCCTCCAAAACTCTGGAGGTCCAAATTCCTCTCTTCTGGGCATGGACACCGCTCACAACTTGCAATTTAGTAAGGTGCTCTGATGCCCTTTGGCATGATGGGGATTTTAGTAGCCCTGGTGCTCAAAAGGGACCCCCTTTCAAATGCCAAAGGAGTCCAGGTCGAGTTCTTCTGTCAATTTCCCCAGGTAGAGAATGACCAATGGCTGATTGATTCCAGGTCACTTGCTGGCCCTTGGGCCTCCCGACTGAGCCCAGGAACCTCTTGATTGTTCAATGCCACCTTCAGAGGATCCTAGGGGAGCAATTTGAGCATATGCTGCCAATGCTGAAGATGCCTGAATCAGACCTCTGACCAAAGTAAGGATTCTCTCTGCTTCTCTTGACACCTTTAGGCCTCAAATTTGTCCACCTGCCACACAAACTGTAAGAAGAGGGCCTGGTAATTGGACCCAGGACATTGGAAAGACACCACATTGTGCTTGTCGTTGACCCGAGAATTAATCTTGGTGCATTTGGGTTGGAATTTCCTTGAACCCACTGGCTGGTTTCCTGGAAGATTGTTTTTGATAAGATGGCCATGGCTAGACCAAATTGGCTTGCGATGGTGCCAGCTGGGTCATCAGGAAACAACAAAAATTAAAAAGTTGTAGTGAAAAAAAAAGTGCCGGAACCAAGGGTAAAACCACGATCGCCGCCACCTCAGTGCTACCCAAGATGGCAGGCAGAAACAGAAAATAAGCCCACAAAAAGACCTCCCGAAGGGGGGAAAAAGGAAAACATTTACCTGGCAGGGCAACCAACTCACATCTGTGGGGCCTCCATGGAAAATGAAGGCTGGAGAAGATGGTAAACCCGACGAGCATGCAGGAAAACAGGCCACAAGGTAGCGAGTGCATATAGTGAGAGCCCTCCCAAAAAAAGCTTCCAGACTAGAAGCTGGGGAGCCATTCCCTCATGAGAACTCCAGTTTGTGTAGACATCACCCAGAAGTTGCACGAACCCTTCCATTATATTTCCATGATTGGTAAACAATCAGGCAGCAGTCAAACTATACTGAATCCGCCCTTTGCGAAGCTGGGTCTGTGCTTAAGCAGTGGTCTCGGGGGCCACTTGCAAAAGCAATGCCTTTCGTTTTTCATAGACCCCAAGTGCGGGAGGGGTAGTCGATGTATTTACATGTGCCCCACAGACCATGGTAGAGAGTACGTAGACTTGGTTCACAGTGATCTCCCTGCAGTTGACCCCAGCCGTCAAGTTTACCTAGTAATTGGTAAAAAATAACATCAAATTCAGTGTAATTATTTCTACTACTCTATCAGGTTTAGTCAGCACTAAAGGAGGGAGTGTTAGGGGGGCACTGTAAAACAGTCTGTGTTTTTTTCTTCAAGTGAGTATTACAAATAAGAAAATGTTACTCACGCATAAGATACAACAGAAAAGAAAATTCTAAACTATAAAGATCGTTGTGCTCCACGATTATGGTGTTTCTCGCTATCTCAAAAGGAGTGGCCATTGTCGTGTACGAGTAGCAGTGCTGTGAAACCAGGGAAAGGTTCAAGGCTTCAATACTCCGGGGCCTGGGGGCATACTCCTATGTGATCCTTTAATTGCTATTGCCCCCTTTCAGCTGATCTGTCTTTCCTTTCTTGTCAATCTTCCTTCATAATTAGGAGGATCAATTAGTCACTTTATCATCCAGCTGTCCCCTTTGTGATTTTTTTGTTTTTCTTCTGTTGTTTTCCCACTGTCCTCAGGTGCAAACTTAGCCCTGTAATGCCCTCTGGGAACAAGGAAATCACCTTACAATAACCTGAATGTTTAACTCCCCCTTGAGCACTACTGACAAGGTATGAGCTTTAAATTCAAATTGGCTTATATTATAGTAACGCAATACTGTAAGATGTATCCCAGCATACAATATTTGAGAAGAGATAGCTATAAATATATGAATTTGGACAGATTTGATTGTGTGTTGACTTCTACAATTTTTTTGTTGTCAACAAGACTCTTGGGTGGATTCCCATTGGTGCTTCGACAGATTCCCTTAACCATTAGCTATTCCCTCAATCTCCATCCTCTCACCAGATACTTCATCTTCCAGAAAATGTTTTACGACCTGTTGCTACGAATATTGCAACAAATGGGTAGTCCTGCTAGCCTTGGGTTTCATTACCTAAACTGAACTGGACTTATTTAAAAACTTTTTTTTTAAATAACCCGCTTTTTCTCACAAGTCCCAAGGCAGTGGTACCAAATCTAACTGTAGATTATAAGTTTCGAACATATGCCTATCTACTAAGGAACAATTAACTGAACCATGAACTAGGTGGAACAAAATAATTTAAAATTTGACAGAGCATGGGTCACAAGCTAAGTTATGAATTGCAATGAATAGGGATTTAGGGCCCAATAATTCATTTGGGGTCAGGACTGAGAGGCGCCATGTTTGACGCATAGCCCTTGCTTGCCAACCCCTACCACGGATATTCCCAATTCTTCGCTCGCGATGGCACTGATATATTCTAGGTGCTTGCTGCACAAGGCCCTGAGCTAGCCCGGAGGCTAAACACTGGGTAGCCGATGTTCTACTATTTGACATGTTCAATGTCCGCTATCTTAGTTAGTCATCCGTGGGCTAAAATTTAGTAAGGCCCCAACGCCCAAACGTTTGCCCCTATGTTTTTTTAACTATATGGATGTAGCGCTAACCGGTAAGTCCTATTTGGTGCAATATCGCTGCTACCTGGATATCATATACTCCCCTGTGCCCTACCACTCCTGCCCTGGTACATACCCCCGACAATAGCGGGGCACATAGAGGACCCTGTTGTTGTTGTTAAGTGCCGTCCAGTCGGAGTCGCTCATGGCGACCCTCTGGATAGCTATCCCTAAATTGTGTTCGGTCTTCAGTCAGGCTGCTCATTGTTGACAGACTGGTACCCGTATCTGCTGTTATTGTAGCGATCCATCTCATTGCTGGCCTTCTCTTTTGCTGCGTTGACCTTCTATCATGCCAAGCATCATGACTTTCTCTAATGATCTCTCTCTTCGCATGATGTGTCCGAAGTCTGAAAGTCGAAGTCTTGTCATCTGAGCTTCAAAAGAAAGATTATGTTTGATCTCCTCTAGTAGGACTGGTTTGTTCTTCGGGCAGTCCATGGTATACACAGTATTCGCCGCCAGCACCATAATTCAAAGGCATCAATTTTCTTCCTGTCTGTCCTTTTCACTGACCAGCTTTCACATCCATATGATTTAATTCAAAAAACCAGGGCTTGAACAAGTCGAATCTGTTGTATGGAGAGAGACATCTCTGCTCTTGAGAATCTTATCTAGGTCTTTCATAGCCATTCTGCCAAGAGCAATGCGTCGTCTGATTTCTTGACTGCTTGTTTGCTTCTTTATTGATATTTGATCCAATTAGGTTAAAGTTGTTCACGATTTCAATTTCTTCTCCTTCAACGATGCCCTTGTTGATTATGCCAGTTGTCAGATCTTTGTCCTTCTTTACATTAAGGTGCAGGCCCATTTTGAGAATATGTTAGTTGATTGTGATAATCAAATGTTTCAGATCATCTTCACTTTCAGCCAGAAATGTGGTATCATCAGCAGAGCGAATGTTGTTGATGAGTCTTCCACCAAACTTCGCACCTCTGTTGTCTTCATAAAGTCCTGCATCTCAGATGATTTGTTCTGCATATAAATTAAACAGGTAGGGGGAAAGTATGCAGCCTTGTCTTACACCTTTGCTTATTTAAACCATTCTGTTTCTCCTTGTTTCCTTTCGAACTGTTGCTTCTTGATCAATGTACAGATGTGCGCAAGAGAACGATCCGGTGTTCTGGTATACCCAGGCATCTTCACGAGGCCCAGAGTTTCTCCTGGTTTACACCGTCAAAAGCCTTGCGATAGTCGATAAAGCACAAATAGAGATCCTTATGGTATTCTTTAGTCATTTCAAGGATCCCTCTCACATCCGCAATGATGTCTCTCGTTCCTCGTCCTTTCCCGAACCCTGCTTGCACTTCAGGTAGTTCTTGTTTCTAGGTATGGCTGTAGTCTCTTTTGAATAATCTTCAGTAGAATCTTGCTGGCATTGGGATCAGAGCGATTGTGCGATAATTTCCACAGTCATTGGATCACCTTTCTTTAGTATTGGTATAAACACAGATCTTTTCCAGTCAGTTGGCCATGATGTTGTCTTCCATATTTTCTTGGCAGAGCCTTGTAAGTACGGTAACAGCTGCATCAGATTGCTGCAATACTTCTATGGGAATGCCATCAATGCCTGGTGCTTTGTTCTTTGATAAGGCTTTCAATGCTGCTTCAACTTCTTCTTTCATCACCAATGGTTCCTGATCATAAGGTATAGGTTGAAACGGCTGTTGGTCCACTTGATCTTTATCATATAAAAACTCTGTATATTCCTTCCACCTTTTCTTGATCTTCTCAGCATCATTCAACATAGAACCTTGAGCATCTTGTAACATTCCAATTCGAGACTGGAACTTTTTCTTTAGCTCTCGCAGCTTTAGGAAAGCCGATCTTGTTCTTCCTCTAATAGTTTCTGCTTCTATTTCCTTGCAAGTGTCATTGTAGTACTTTTCCTTGTCCTGTCTTGCTGCACGTTGGAAATCTCTGTTGAGTTTCTGAGATTGTCTTTCTTTCTCCTTTGGCTTTAGCTTCTCTGCGTTTCTGGGCAATTTTCAGAGTTTCTTCCGTCATCCATTTTGGCCGTTTTTGCTTTTTCACCTTTTGTAGAGACTTCTCGCTTTCTTTCAGCACAACCTTCTTGACGTCATTCCATAACTCTTCCGGAGCTCTGTCATTTGTATCTAAAGCAGCAAATCGATTTTGCAGGCAGTCTTTAAATTCCAGTGGTATATTCTCAAGGTCATATTTTGCTGCATTCATGAGTGGTTTGCTCTTTTTCCACTTTAGCTTGAGTTTGCATACTAGTATTTGATGATCTGTACCACAGTCAGCTCCAGGTTTTGTCTTTGTTGATGGTACAGAGCTTTTCCATCGTTGTCTTCCTCAGATGTAGTCAATTTGTTTTTTATACAATCCATTGGGTGAAGTCCATGTGTACAGTCGCCGCTTGTGTTGCTGGAAGAAGGTGTTTGAGATGAATAGATCATTGGTCTTGCAGAATTCTATCAATCTTTCTCCAGCTTCATTTCTGTTGCCAAGTCCATATTTTCCAACTACTTTGCCTTCTTCTTTGTTGCCCAACTTTTTGCGTTCCAGTCACCCATGACTATCAGGATATCCTGTTTGCATGTTCCTGTCAATTTCAGCTTGTACTTGTTCATAGACCTCCTTCAATTTCATTCTCTTCTGCAGCTGTTGTAGGGGCATATACGTGAATTAGAGTTGTGTTGAGAGGCAATCCTCGTAGACGAATAGAGATTAAGCGTTCGCTGACTGCATTGTATTTCATTACAGTTCTTGCCAAGTTTCTTCTTATTATAAATGCAACACCATTTCGTCTTTGTCTTTCCTTTCCAGCATAGTAATCCATGTGATCATCTGATGCAATGTGCCCGAGGCCATTCCATTTCAGTTCGCTGACACCCAACAGATCAAGTTGTACACGTTCCATTTCATTCTTGACCACCTCCAACTTCCCTTGGTTCATGCTTCGTACGTTCCATGTTCCAATTTGTAAGACATCTTTACAGCTTCTGACTCTCATTTCATGCGCAGCTACATCAGCTGTAAGACTTCCCGAGGGCTTTGATCCAACCACATCATAAATGCTGGCTTTACTCTGAAAGTCTTCAGCTCTTCCCCAGTAGCTAGTTGAGTGCCTTCTGACCTGGGAGTCTCATCTTCCACACCATAGCACAATTTGTTTTGTTGTAACTATCCATTGGGTTTTCATGGCAAGATACAGAAGTAGATTGCCGGGCCTTCCTTCCGCGCAGTTTAAGTTTGGTGTTGTTGCCGTTGTCCCACAGAAATGTGATCCTCCGCCGTCAACACTATCCCATTCTGCTGCTGCCCATATGACATAGACATGGATATTCAACGGCATTAACCATGTAGGTGCCGTTGAATATTCACGATTAAGGTATTTACAACGGTTTACTGGGCTGTAAACCATGTAAATGCCTTTCGAATATTGGAGCCCATAGCATGCAGCAGGGCTGGGTATCAGAAACAGAAACAGCATTACATCAAAGAACACTTAACAAAAGGATATTAAAAGAGTGTCACAAAGAGAGTGATTGACGGTGTAAGTGGCTGGGATACAAGATCACATAAAGTGTATTGAACAGAGAAGTTTCAACCATAAGGAGGTGTCACCATTTGAGAAATAGCACATGGTCGGGTGGTGACATGTGGGTAGGAAGGGGACGAAGTAGTAAATAGTTAATTTCAAGGCTGTGAGATATATAGAGATTCATTTCCTGGGATAACTAGGACACCCCACTGTGGAACTAGCCTCATGATCTTTTAGTCATTTCCCCACATCGGCGTTGGAACAAGATGGGCCAGATAGGCCCTGATCCTGCCAAAATTTCTCTGCTGTGATCACAGCAAAGTCTCCTTCTGTCTACCCGTGGGAGATCAGATTCTCATGGCAGAACAGAAGGGAAGGTCGTGATCGCAGCCTCGATGCAGGTTGTCTAGCTGCAAGGAGCTAGAGACAGAGATTGGCAGAGTTAGAGTGGAATGTAAGGAAGACTTAAGGAGAGTTACGGCAGAGCTTGGGGCCCCCCAAACAAATAGGCATTCTGCCTGCCCCTGATTTCCCCCAAAAGACATACAGAGAAAGGCATACAAGAGAGATCTGACTTACCAAAACCACAATGGTTGCATGTAAGGGGCCACTGGTCTTCAAGCTCTCCTTGCCATCCTCAATGCTGTACTCCCACTCCAGACCCAGTTCAATGAAAATTTTGGCCTTAGTATCTTGGCTTTTTGCATTCAGAATGAAGTTACCAACTGCCTGGTTCTTTACAGCTAAAAAAAAAAAACAGCCATAAAGTTTATATAACCAAAAATCAGGGGCCCTTTTACGAAAGTGCATTAAGTGGTTAGCACACATTTTGGTGCACAGTAACCATACATGGGGGCATGACAGTTACCACATGCTAATTTATGTACTAACTGCCACTCATGCTTGGAGTGGACAATGGGTGCATTAGGGGCAGAGAGTGGGCATGGTGAGCATATGGCAGTTAGTGCAGGCTAGATATCACACATTGTCAATGTGTTAACTGTTGGGAACATGCTGGTCATGACCCTAACAGTTATTGTGGAGACATTGCACTTAGTGTGCATTAATTTTCACGCTAAATGTGCATTGAGTATAAAATTACAGCACACTTTAGTAAAAGGGCCCTGCAATGAGGATGTATGATATTACCCATTCCTCTCCAAAGGGATTATCAACAGTCCCCCTTAAGAGAGTCTGTAGCCCAGAGTTCAGGGCTGGGAGAGAGAGGTTAAGAACCCAGCAGGCTGCAGGAAGGAGAGAGGCCTGTGGAGCTAAGTCCTTCCAAGGCAAGCTGTACAAAGGAGGTAAGAACTTTAACTGGGGCTGGAGGAAGAGTCAGGAGAAACAGCTTGGGGAGGTTTAACAAGCTGGACCGAAGTAAAGCTGCTTTTGTTTTCCCTGACCTGCTGTCTATTCTGGGTTTTGCTTTGTGGTGGTTTTAACAAGCTGGGACAGAATAAAAACTGCTTTTGTTTTCTCTGAAATATTGTCTGACCTGTGTTGTAAGAAAAAACCGCTTCCCACCACACACCACAGGGCTCCTAAATTTCACTGAATTGCTGAAAAATGCGGATAGTCTGCTGATTGTAATTATAAAAAAGCATTAATTCCTATTTTGAGTATAAATAAGGAAATTATCCTAATGTCAACAGAGGTCTTACAAGCAAGTGTATGAGGCAAAGCATAATCACTCTTTTTTAAAGAGGTAATTTGTTTGGGATATTTCCCATAATTTCAGCCATATTTTTATTTTGTATCACATATTGTTTAAATCAAAACCTTTTTAAGCACATTAAAAGTTTCTGACATGAACTAATTGACTTAACATGCATTTTATAGGTTTGACACGTTACATCAATTTAGCACACACTAAGAGTTTTTAAGGAGCATTAAAAAAACCACCAAATGTCTACTAACGAATGCATACCCTTAGTCTTTTCAAAGTAACCCTCTGGCAAAAGAAGTCACTATAAAAATTACATTTGCAGGACTGGTCCAGTGCAGTGCTGACCCAGTACAGTGCTGTACCCTGGGCCAGTCTCCGCTTCTGTTCCTGAGTCACAATTTCTGTATCCCAAATTAGCTGGAGCTGGGGAGGTTGTGGAAGCAGATGGTGGTGATATTAAGCCTGCTATTTTGGTAGCTAACTGGGTAAGCTTAGGGCAGCCTTTCAGAGGTCCTAAATTTATCCTGATAACTAAGCTCTGTCCCAGCACTATCTAGATAGTGCCGAGGCAGTCAGAGGAAATATTAGGTGGCGCTATTCCATATAGTGCCAATGAATATCTCGCTGGATGGCATGTATCCATTTAGCAGGTGGTGCTAACGAGATAAGTGCTTTTGAATATCAACCCCACAGTGTTTAAAGGTTTGGCATCACATAGGAGTGTTGAGGAGTTAGCTCAACAAGCTGATAACCAGGGAAGTCAGGGTTCAAAAATTCCACTTCCACACTGGTGCTCCTTATGACTTTGAGCAAGATCCTTCACCCTCCATTGCCTCAGGTACAAAGTTGGGCCCTGATTTACTAATATGCATTAATATCCATTAAAGGAAGCCCCATTATCATCAGTGGGGAGTATTTACTAACTAAGGGCATAACCTGCATTAATAAATGTTAATGCACATTAGTAAATCAGGCCCTAAGATTGTGAGTCGTCTAGAGACAGGAAAATATCTAATGTGCATGTATGTAACTCACCTTCAGCTACTAAGAGAAAAGGCATGAGCTAAACCCAAATGAACCCTCCTCAACACCCCAGGGTTTGGGGAGATGAGGAAAGGAATTATTTTTTAGCTGGAGAGCAACATTTACAAACTGCTTCTGAAGCTACCTGCTTCTTAGCAGAAGCTCAAAATCTGATAGGCCCCTTTCCTTGGAGGAGCTTCCATCACTATGGGTTGCATGCCTGCTATATTCATGCCTAGTAGTTCCAGTTCTTAGGATCCCAGCTGTAAGTGATTACAGCTCTATGAGTTCAGTTGGTTGCAGTTTAGCTTTTCCCAGCTTGGAGATACCCATCCCCTCTCCACCAAGGGCCAAGAACCAGGAAGGAAGGAAGAAAGAAAAGAAAAAGTGCCAGCTCCCCCTGTCCTCATTTCATCTATTCAGTGGGAACTCAGGACCTAGGTTGTACTACACTTTTCAGTTGGGATTGACCTTCCCAGTAAATATATTCCTGAATCCTGTTCACTTTCCCTACATACATCTCTCTCTCTTTCAGTTTTAGGATGATATGATTATTTATGTGGAATCTTCAGCTATCCAGAAAGAACCTGCTCTCAGCTGATCTCTGAAGCTAAGCAGGGTTGAACCTGGTTAGTACTTGGATGTGTGACTACTTTGGAATACCAAGGCCTATAAATGTACTATAAGGAAGAAATGCCTGGCAATCTACTTCTGGTTGCACCTTGCCAAGAAAACCTAGGGGCTGGGTCGCCAAGAGTCAGCACAGATTTGACGGTAAATATTGCATTGTGTATAGATAATAGTGGTACTGTATGTGATCTATATGATAAAGATCAAGTGCACCTTATGATTTGGAACTATTGGTGATGAAAGAAGTCGAAGCAGCATTGAAAGCCTTATCAAAGAACAAAGCACCAAGCATTGATGGCATTCCCATAGAAGTATTACAGCAATCTGATGCAGCTATTACCATACTTACAAGGCTCTGCCAGGAAATTTGGATGACAACATCATGGCCAACTGACTGGAAAAGATCTTTGTTTATACTAATACTAAAGAAAGGTGATCCAACTGACTGTGGAAATTATCGCACAATCACTCTGATCCCACATGCCAGCAAGATTCTACTGAAGATTATTCAACAGAGACTACAACCATACCTGGAACAAGAACTACCTGAAGTGCAAGCAGGGTTCAGGAAAGGGCGAGGAACGAGAGACATCATCGCGGATGTGAGATGGATCCTTGGACAGACTAAAGAATACCAAAAGGATATCTAGTTGTGCTTTATTGACTACAGCAAGGCTTTTGACTGTGTAAACCATGAGAAACTCTGGGCCACATTAAGAAGCATGGTATACCAGAACACCTGATTGTTCTCTTGCAAAACCTGTACATTGATCAAGAAGCAACAGTTCAAATGGAACAAGGAGAAACAGAATGGTTTAAAATAAGCAAAGGTGTATGACAAGGCTGCATACTTTCCCCCTACCTCTTTAATTTATATGCAGAACAAATCATCAGAGAAGCAGGATTGTCTGAAAACATCAGAGGTGTGAATATTGGTGGAAGATTCATCAACAACCTTCGCTATGCTGATGATGCCACATTATTGGCTGAAAGTGAAGATGATCTGAAACATTTGCTTCTCAAGATCAAGGAACCTGGTCTTAAATTGGGCCTGCACCTTAATGGAAAGAAGACACAGATCATGACATCTGGCAAAATCAATAAGGTCATCGTTGATGGAGGAGTATTTGAAATCGTGGCCAACTTTAACCTACTTGGATCAACTATCAATAAAGAAGCAACAAGTAGTCAAGAAATCCAATGACGCATTACTCTTGGCAGAATGGCTATGAAGGATCTAGACAAGATTTTCAAGAGCAGAGATGTCTCTCTCCATACAAAGATTTGACTCATTCATGCCATGGTATTTTCAATAAAATCATATGGATGCGAAAGTTGGACAGTGAAAAAGATAAGACAGGAAGAAAACTGATGCCTTTGAATTATGGTGCTGGCGGCAAATACTGTGTATACCATGGAATGCCTGAAGAACAAACTAATCAGTACTAGAGGAGAGCAAACCTAAGCTTTCTTTAGATGCTCAGATGACAAGACTTCAACTTTCATACTTTTGACACATCATGCGAAGAGAGAGATCATTAGAGAAAGACCTTATGCTTAGCAAGGTAGCAGGTCAACGCAAAAGAGGAAGGCCAGCAATGAGATGGATCAATACAATAATAGCAGCTATAGGTGCCAGTCTGTCAACAATGAGCCACCTGACTGAAGACCATACACAATTCAGGACAACTATCCAGAGAGTCACCATGAGTCGACACTGACTCGAAGACACTTAGCAAC
The DNA here is from genome assembly GCA_033557465.1 of Ichthyophis bannanicus. NCBI lineage: Eukaryota > Metazoa > Chordata > Amphibia > Gymnophiona > Ichthyophiidae > Ichthyophis > Ichthyophis bannanicus. The sequence continues at coordinate 533,140,516 of CM066034.1, read as the reverse complement.
AACAACATGTGATCTTTACCCATCAGTGAGAGTCAGCATTTCGCATGTCCTGCCCCTATCAGATCCCTCTAGTCTGAGTTTAGCTGTTGCCTGGTTATCCACTAATGGATCATATTACATTTCAAAAAGTTTGTAACTTCTGTTCTCCAGCTAAATAACAATCCTTTCCTTCATCTTTCCAAACCCCAGAAGGGGGTAGGAGAGGAGGTCACAAGAAAAATAAATGGGAGTGCCAGTAATATATGGTAACTGTGTATGACTTTATATCAACATAAAATATGACAGCAGATAAGAACTGTAGGACGGTAGGACCTAGCGTATAAGTCAATTTAATTGCTATCAGCCCCCAGTTGATCTTTCTTTTGCACCTTCTGAAATAGGCATTATTAGTATTTTATCCCAGGCTTTCTTGGATTTTGTTACTGTTCTTCTTTCCATCACCTCCATTGCAAAGCTCTTCCACACATTAACCACTCTTAGAAACCTAGAGGGTGATAATCAACAACGGCAGTCAGCATTTTTTAAAATGCCAGCTGCCATGGTTAAAATTAATCTGGCTATTCAACAGCAGTATCCAGACACCAGCCAGTCCCGAATATCTGAATTCAGTGGCCAGTGCAGCCACTATTTGATTAGCAGGGATATTTACTTGAGAACCAATCGGCATAGCACTTAGGACAGCTTTTTTGCCGTCCTTGTTATGTAGATGGCTATCTGGAGAGAAGTGCTGAACACTGCTGCTAATCAGATAAATGCTACTGACTGGATAGGTGCCTTTGAATATGAGCCTCCTTTTATTAATGTTACTCCTGAGTCTATCCCCTCTGAACCTCATATAGGAGAGAAAATGTTGACTAAGACCAAAGAGAGTTTTATGTACATTTCAAACTAGGCACTATGCTAACGCTATAATGTTAAAAAATGAAAGAGCTTGCGTGGGAATGGTAACCATTTTGATTTCATGTTACTGTGATCCGTATGTCACTAAACCCTTGTTTAGAAATGCTGGGTTGTTGCCAGTGTAGCTGAGCTCTGGAAGCAGCATGTGTAAACATTTGGCAATTTTCCATAAGAGCATTAGGTAAGCCCAACCCTTGGACTGGGAAGGAACCTTTTTGGTGCTATATATGCCCAGGAGTTTAGAGGAAAGTTATCTTTTTTGAAACCTTCAGTCGAGCAATCTGTTAACTTCACACAGGTGACAGACACCGGGCACAGAGGCTCATTCTTTTCCCCTAAGTTGGAGTCAGTTCAAGGTGGTTCCTTACTCCTGGAAGATGTCTTGTTAACTCTGAGTGGGCTCTCACACCTGGTTCAGTACCATTGCAGATAGAGTGTAGAAGAATTGATTTGGAAAGGTTCCTTTTGTCTATCAATCTGGCCTGAATGCTGGATTAGCTTGTGCCAGTGGGATCTCCAGGTTCAGTGGGAACTGGAGACAAAGGAAAAAGAAAAGGGGTTCGAGAGCTGCCCCATCTAATATCTAGCATGAGAGAAGGAGCAAGAGAATGGAAGCTGAATGCATCCCCTGAATACATTTCTGCTACCCTGGGCCAGAAGCGAGATGCCAGGAGAGTCAGTGCCTTGATCCAGAACTCAGGGGAAGGACCTGTAAAAATCTAATACAGAGAGGGTCTTGGGAATCAGCTTGTAAGTGATCCTAAAGATGTGTGGATGAGTGGCAAGTGAGAAGGAAAACTGCTGTGTAAGTTACCATGTCAGCTGAAAACATAATAACTACCTCATCTGTATATTTTGTTTCAAATCACCTTAACCGCTGTACTGTTCATGACATTGGACCCCATTCGTTTTTCATTAAAGTGGAGTTAAAGTTGCTTATCACTGAATGGAATGGACATATTGGTGTCAACCCCCCAGAGGGGTGGGGAAGAGCGCAGAAGGAGGCCAAGCTAGCTACGCAAAGGAAGGAGACAGATTCTTTCCCCCTGCCCCAGGACCAGCCATCTACTCGTTTATGTAACCCCAGAAACTGCCTTCAACAAGAGTTCATTCAACCTGGGTCCTCTCAAGAGAGATTCACAGTTGTCAGGATCTAACAGGATCACATAGGGTTCTATCCCAGAGGAAATACTGACTCGGCTAACAATTTATCAAAAAAATATTTATTTATATTCTCTTATATACCGCGCTATTCTGCATCAGTGCGGTTTACATTGAACAAACTGAAATTACATTGAACAGGGCATTATAACTTGGAGATAACTATTTTACAGGGAAATATGGGTCAAACTATTTCTCCTATTTTTATCAAGAACTGTTTTATCTGAATAAAAGTCTGTCATAGAAAATTAATCTGAATGAACAGCAGCTTAAACTTATGTGTAGGATAATTATGCAACTCGCATGGGCAATCAAGACAGATATGATTTCAACCAATCTATGTCCCGAGATTAGCCTGGAAAAGACACTCCAGTTTATTACTTAAAAATCTAGGAGGGTATATTCATAGTGATTTAACCATCAGGTTGTTCTGAGGGCAGAAAGAGGGTGGCAACTTAGGTTAGCCGGTTAGCGATGATATTCAGTTGCTGACTAGTTAGCTAAATCAGCTAATTCTAGGTGATATAAAGGCTGTCCTAAACAGGCACATTGCTGGTGGCCAAATATTACCCCGACATTGAATATCCAGGTCTAATTTAAAGCAGCAACGGCCAACCACTTTACTTGGTCTGTCTGTCACCGTCGAATATGTCTTCCCTAGATATTATGTGAGGATATGTTTAAAAATCCCCCATAAGATTTCCCCATAGTGATGTTGTGGAAGGACTCTTGCATACGAATATAATATCATGCGTTAAGGGGAATGGTGAAAAATGATATAAAATGATAGTAACATAGTAGGTGTGAATAAACAGATAGAAGTGAACCGGTGGATGTACACTCGTAGTGTATTTGGATTTTCAGTAAACCTTTGACAAGGTCCCTCATGAAAGATTCTTGAAGAAATTAAAAAGTCATGGGGCAGTGTCCTTCTGTGGATTGGGATGTAGGTAAAAGATAGACAACAGAGAGTAGGCTAAATGTTCCTCAATGGAGAAAGGTAAATAGTGGAACCCTGGGCCACTGATCTGTACCAGCCCAATTTCCCCCTTCTTTTCCTTTTCATGTAATTTTACTTTTGTTATATACTATGCTATTTTATATTATTTTTTTATGTAATTTTAGCTCTATTTATATATTATGTTGTAAACTGCCTTGATGCTATGGCCAAAACCATAAACATTAAACCCTCCCACTTCCCCCCCCCCCCCCCCCCGCCACACACACAAATGTATTAGATCAAGTAGGGCCATTTGATGACTTGGATCAGGCAGGGCAGAAGCAAATGATGAGTGCACGAGATATGTAGGATGGGGAGATGCTTTGAGGAGTGAGATTAAGGATGTCATGGTCAAAGCCTCTTGAAATCTCTTGGAAGGGTAGGTCTGAAGTGAAGGAAGGAGGAGGAGGACCCAGGAGAATAAGGGTGCTAGCTTTGGCAGATGAGAGGGCGCTGGAACAGGGGGGGGAGAGGGTGCTTGACCTATCATGGCCCTTTCTGCACCTGGGGGAAGAGATATCCTGAAAACCCAATGGACTGCAGGTTCCCCCAAGGATAGGTTTTGGAGCCACTGAACTAGGGAGCTTTGGGTTTTATTCTTCTTCCTGTGTCAGTGATAGGAGAAGTTAACATTATTGAAATTCCTTGCAAGCACTCTGTGTTGCATTAGTTTTTCATTCTATGACCAAAAAAAAATGTTCTAGCCCAATTTCTTATTCTGATCTTTGAGCTCAGGGCTTCTCATGATACCTCCTTTCTCCTTTCTTTTCTTTCCTTGCACCTCACATGACAGTGCCCAGCACCATCACTAGGCTATCACATCAGCCTGCTCCCTATCTCTGGTACATTGTTTTTTCCATTTCTGTAATCTCCGTTTCTCCTTCTCCATCTTGACCCTTCTCCTTTGTTCCCTTTCTTTTTATCACATCCTCCCCCTTTCTCTATCTGTCTCCTTCCTGAAGTTTTGGACAAATTCCTAGAGGAAAAGTCCATAAACCGTTATAAAGGTAGGGGCTGATATTCAGCGATGGTGGGCAGGGTTTCTAAAGTGCCTGGCCACTGCTGCTTTAATTAAAACCGTATATTCAGTGCCGGAGCTCACCTGTTGTTTGGCACTGAATATCCGGTTTCACATGGCAATATTCAGCCGTTAATCGGATAGCAAAAAGTAGATAAAGTTAGGAGAGCCATAGACCTGTCCTAACTTTATGCGATTTAGCGGCTGAATATTGCCGTTAACAGGACAACTGACAGGACCACCCCCGCGCCACACACAGATCATCCTGGATTCAACCAGGCGTCTTTTCTGCGATATGTAAGGATAATCTGCGGCACTATCCACATAGTGCCGCATCAGGATCAACAGGGTTTAGCTAACCAGCTACACCTTTATGAATATCGCCCCCATAGACTCTGAGAGAGCCATTGCTTAGCCCTGGGGATAAACAGCATATAGCCTGGTTACATTTTGGGATCTTGCCAGGTATTGTGACTTGGACTGGCCACTGCTAGAAACAGGATACTGGGCTTGATGAACCTTTCGTCTGAGCTGCTATGGTAAGTTCCTTTATCGCGGGTTTCCCTCTCGCATGTCCCTTTCTTCTCCTTCTCTCTTTTTACCCTCTATATCATGGCTCTTTCATCTCCTTCTCCAGTCTCTCTGTAGCTTTCTCAGTTGTCAATTCTTATACTCACCAATACTGTGATTTGAGGGTTCAGTTTTCCCCTATTTGAACATGCCGGGCCCCTGCTGGGATTTCAAACATTTTCAAAACACCTATTGGAAATTGGAAATAAGAAATGATTAAAATTGGTAAGATGGACTGGTATGGTGATTCATCATGTGGAAGGTCCCCCTTCAATCCCAGTGGTCACAGCCATCAGGAAGAAGGGACAACTAGGGGCACCAGGGTGATATACAGAGGGTAATTATTTTAGAGCATTTTCCAAACGTAAAGCATGTTTAACATGTGGAAAAAGACTCATATAAAATTTCACAGCCAAATATGCATCTATAAGTATGTGTACTAACAAGAGGGCTTGTGCTTTTTGTTACTACTGCCACTATCTATAATGCCACTAGATGTATGCAGCCCTCTACACACACACATAACAGACAGTCCTTTCTCTATAGGGGTTACAATCTATTCAACACAAACAATTAGGACAAATAAGAGATCAGGGAACTGCATTTATTACAGGAAATAAATAAAAACAGCATGGGTATAAAGAGAAAACTAAGAGGTTAAGATTTAAGGGCAGCCTCAAAGTGGAGGGCTCAGCCTTGATTTGAATACAACCAGGTGTGGCATGTAAGTGTTCCCAGGGGCGTAGTTTGGGTAGAGCTGTGGTGGAATTGTGATGAATACACATATTTGATAGCACACACATGAACATGCATAGAGTACATCCATGTATTTATAACTGCTTTGGAGCAGGCATCAATTTGCATAAGAGTATTGGTGCACTGTTGGGGTCAATGTATAAGTCCATTTTATAATGGCACATAGGCACCTATGTTTCTATATAAATTAGGCACATTTCTGGATTTTTCACATAGATGCCATGTTATAAAATTACCCTCATTGTGGCTGGATTCAGGGCTCATGATTGCATGGTTCTGAAGGGACTCTCTCTGCTCTTAAATGGCAGCTTGACCCCTAATGGCAGTACTGCAAGACTACCACTAGGGGTTTTAAGTGGCATTTTGAACCCAGCACCAGGCTGGACAGGAGCAGATGGGGTCACTCCTGTCTGGCTCCCCCAGACCACCAGGAAATCTTGAAGGTAGGCCCAAGGTGATATTTGGGAGGGGGGGAGGCCTTTGGGGTCCAAGGGGGTTGTGATTCAATGTCCAGGGACCATCCAATGTGGCTTAGAGTGCCGGAGTATGTGCATAAAGGGATATGTTGGAGGGGATGCTGCCACTTTGCTCAGACTGGCCCATCCTGCTTTTGTGTAAGTGCCAGCCCTTTTAAGAAAGGTTCCCTGGGGCATGGAGCTGCACATTAGCATCCCAGTGCTCCAGGGGAGCAGAGTAACACAGCTTGCAAGGTTTCCCGCAGATCAGTAACTCCCATGGTAAAACTAAGCTGATGGTAAAATTTGATATTTTACCGCAACTTAGTAACTAGCTCCCTTAAATCCTAATATATCCACTATCTCACAGCCATAGTACACTGGGTTGAAGATAACCAACTAAAACTTAAAGCCACCAATTATAAATGATGTTTGTGACAGGCTGCCCACTTCCTCTTTCAGTGGTCCCTATTCTTTCTGGGCATGTTCTTTAACTAATCCCTAATTTAAAAATTTCAAGCTTCTACTTCTTGTCATTTGACTTTCTTGGTCGTCAAATCCTGCTTTGTGGCCTTCAGGACCATTTATACTGTTAGACCCCTTTTAGACAAATCAACATTGACCACTTTGGTCATTATTCTAGTCATCAGCTGGCTAGACTACTGTAATTCCATTTACAATGATCTGTCATTATCTGTTATCAAACATTACAATTAATCCAAAATTCAGTAATCAAACACATACAAATAAACTGACCACGTCACTCTGCTTTTAAAGGAACACCACTGACTTCTCATTACTTATCAAATAAAGTTTAAAGAACTACCATTAACCCGCAAAGCCTTTTACACTGACTTTCCCACTTACTTTTCTGACATGCTCATCTCTTACACCCCATTTAGAATACTTTGTTTGTAGGGACAAAATCTTCTTGTAGCCCCCATCTAATTACCTAGCTCGCCATGAATCAATTCACCAATCAGCATTCTTTTTCTGACCCCTTGCACTATGGAATTCTCTCCCACTTTACATAAGAACAGAATCTTCACTAAAAAAAAGTTCCTGAAGCAGCTCAGGCCTAATTTTTATGAACTAGCTTTTGGAGAATACTAGATAAACTTGGGAGTGGAGGAGTAGCCTAGTGGTTAGAGCAGTGGCATGGTAACTAAGAGTCCAGTATTTGATTCCCATTAGCACTCCTAGTAGCCTTGAGCAAGTCACTTTACTCTTCATTACCTCAGAAGAAAGGCCTGACAATCTACGTCCAGTCATACATCTTGCCAAGAAAACCCAGGGTCTGCTGGGTCACCAGGAGTTAGCATTGACTCAACAGCATTTAAAAAAAAAAGATAGAGCTGCTACAACAACTATGCAGTCTTCTCCCGGTGTCTTCATTCTAATTTTCACAATCTTCTACTCTTATCTACTATTAAACTATAAACTATCTTCCAAGAACTCCAAGAACTTACTTCAAAATATAGCCATTGATTTCTCAACTATAACATTCTCATTCAAAAAGAATGTGCTTTCCTTTGAAGATGAGGGAACTTATAACTCTAGACTCAAAGACAACATTCTACGTATTGATCCTCACAAATAAAACTGGGCAAAACTAATAACTCAACACTTGGGCAACATCCGGCTTTGCAGCTGGGATCCATATATTCTGGTGCCCTCATTCCTGAATTACTGTCTGAGAGTAAATCTTTACAAACGATAACATACTAAAAGGCCAGAAGTCCTAACCTTTTTGAGAATGGGAACTCACTTGAGTGCTTTAGTATAATAATGATTTAGCGAGTCACAGGACCCCTCAGTTTACAATGCTCAGCAGTTTTTGCCATAATTGCCCCTTGTACATGCTGTAAAACCAAAATGCTTGTCATCAGTTGGCATCTTGCAAGGCTCTCTTCTGCACTTTCTTCCCTATTTTACAGTTAGTCAGTCATTTACTTGCTGCTCTGATCTCTTCCCATGTCTATAACACCTTTATGATGATAACTCCTGAATCTCTCTCTTTCTGTACCAGTACTTTCAACCATAAAGCTTAGTTACTCACTTATAGCAGGTGTTCTCTGTGAACAGTAGGAAAAAGTCATCATGTATGGGTGATGTCACCAACGGAGACCCACATAAAAAGTTTCCCAGCTTCCAAAGGAAGCCTTTGGGAGGTATACCACGCATATTTATTTATTTTATTTATTAGAGTCTCTTTTATACCGCGCTATTCAGCATCAGTGCGGTTTACAATGAACAATAAAATACACATTTCCGATGGTACTTTGTGTTTACAGTTGAACAGGTAATGCAACTTGGATAACAGGTAACTATTTACAATTTAAGACATAATTGGGAACTCTTTTGACTTCAGTCAAGGGGGTTCTGAGAGGCTTGTGAGGATGGTGCAGCGTCCACATTGGCTTCTGGGTAAAACTGGAGGAAGAGGTGAAGTTTTAAGGCCTTTCTGAACTGAAATAAGTCCTGGATTGATCGGATGCCGAGAGGGAGGCTGTTCCATTACCTTGGTGCGCAGAAATTGTAGGCCCTGCCTACTGTTGCCTTGGTGCATATGTGCCTACCTTCCCACCCATCATGGTGCCATACTCTCCAGTATAATAACATAGCAGGAGCCAAAAGGCAACTCCCCAGGGAGATGGGAGGTTGTGAGGACTAATTCCTGCTGTTCACAGAGAACACCTGCTACAGGTGAGTAACTACAGTACGCTATCTCCATGAACAAACAAGAAATAAGTCCTCACATATGGGACTCCCAAGCTACAGGCTACCAGAACTCGAGGAGATCAACAGCCCAACCAGGCAAACTAGAAGACCAGAGAGGTAGTCTCACCGAGGGATTCATATGATTCAGTATCCTCAGCAGACATCAACTCAAGGGATTTTGAGCAGGTAGCCTGGACGGACAGAAGGGCTGGGGGTAGGAGTTGACTCTAAGATCCAAAGAGATATCAGAGTATGTCCTGGCCAAAATTGTTGTCCCATCAGGATTCCCCTTTCAAACAGTAATATGCTGTGAAGGTATGGACCGAAGACCAAGTTGCAGCCCTGCAAATTTCCTTTGTAGACACCGAAAAGAGTTTGGCCACTGATGTAGCCAGCGCATAGAAATTATGAGCAGTGACATGACCCTCAAGGCTCAAACCAGCTAGAAAATACACATGAGCAATGCAGTCCACTAGCCAGAGGGACAGCATACGCTTCAAGACATCGACGCCCAGCTTATTGGGGTCAAAGGATATGAACATCTGGGTGGATTGATAGTGTACCTTTATGTGCTCCAGATAGAATGAAAACGCACACTTACAATCCAGCATGTACACAGCTGCCTCAGCGCCAGGGCCAGCCCGTCCATTGTGCGAAAATTGTGTTCACACAGGGCCCAGTGCTTCAGAGGGCCCAGAGCCAACAACATCCCGCATTGAATGGCAGGCAGGGCGGCTTTAGAGAGAGCCAGAGAGGCCCTGGCTCACCTCTAACAGCTGCCAAAGTGAAGCGCATCTTTTTCCTTCACTTCGGCAGCTGTACTGAAGTTTAGAATGCTGCCATGCTGAGGTCAAAGGGGACTTCCTGTTTCCCGGCGCTCAGTGCGGCAGCGTTCTAAACTTAGTACAGCTGCCAGAGTGAAGGAAAAAGATGCGTTTCACTTCGGCAGCTATTAGAGGTGAGCCAGGACCTCTCCAGCTCCCTCTAAAGCATTTTAGATAGCTGCGGAGCTCTTCGGGAGGGGAGGGGGGGGGGGCTTTGACTGGAAATGGGCTGTGTGTGGGGAGGGAGCTAGGACTGGAAATGGGCTGAGTGGAGGGGGGGGGCTTGAACTGGAAATAGCTGATGGGGGGCTTGGAATGGAAATGGGCTGTGGGGGAGGGAACTAGGACTGGGAATGGGCTGAGTGGAGGGGGGCTTGAACTGGAAATAGCTGATGGGGAGGGGGGCTTGGAATGGAAATGGACTGTGGGGAGAGCTAGGACTGGAAATGGGCTGTAGAGGGGGGGGGCTTGGACTGGAAAAAGCTGATGTGGAGGGGGCTTGGATTGGAAATGGGATGACTGGGGGGAGCTAGGACTGGAAATGGGCTGATGGAGAGGCTAGGATAGGACTGGACATGGGCTGTTGTGGGGGAGGTAGGATTGGAAATGGGCTGTGGGGGGGCTTGGATTGAAATGGAATCATGGATGGGCTAGGACTGGAAATAGGCTCATAGGAAGGCTTGGATTGGAAATAGGCTGAGTGGGGGGGGAGCTAGGACAGGAAATGGGCTGTAGAGGGGGGCTTGGCTGGAAATAGCTGATGTGGAGGGGGCTTGGATTGGAAATGGGATGAATAGGGGAAGCTAGGACTGGAAATGGGCTGATGGAGAGGCTAGGATAGGACTGGACATGGGCTGTTGGGAGGGGAGATAGGATTGGAAATGGGCTGTGGGGGGGCTTGGATTGAAATGGAATCATGGAGGGGCTAGGACTGGAAATAGGCTCATAGGAAGGCTTGGATTGGAAATGGGCTGAGTGGGGGGGGGCTAGGACTGGAAATGGGCTGATGGTGGGGTTGGGATTGGAAATGAGCTGATGGAGGGGCTAGGATAGAACTGGAAATGGACTGTTGGGGGGGCTAGGATTGGAAAAAGGCTGTGGGGGGTTGGATTGAAAATGACTCATGGAGGGGCTAGGACTGGAAATAGGCTCATAGGGGGGCTTGGATTGGAAATGGGCATATGGTGGGGCTAGGAAAGGACTGGAAATGGGTTGATGGGGGCTGGGATTGGATATGAGCTGATGGAGGGGCTAGGATAGGATTGGAAATGGATGGGGGAGCTAGGACTGGACATGGGCTGATGGGCTAGGATTGGAAATGGGCTGATGGTGGGACTTGGATAGGATTGGAAATGGATGGGGGAGCTATGTCTGGAAATGTGCTGATTGGGGGCTAGGGTTGGTAATGGGCTGATGGAGGGGCTAGGATAGAACTGGAAATGGGACTGTTGGGGGGGCTAGGATTGGAAATAGGATGTGGGGGGGGCTTGGATTGAAATGGACTCATGGAGGGACTAGGACTGGAAATAGGCTCATAGGGGGGCTTGGATTGGAAATGGGCTGAGTGGGGGGAGGCTAGGACTGGAAATGGGCTGATGGTGGGGCTAGGAAAGGACTGGAAATGGGCCGATGGGGGGCTGGAATTGGAAATGAGCTGATGGAGGGGCTAGGATAGGACTGGAAATTGATGGGGGAGCTAGGACTGGAAATGGGCTGATGGGGGGCTAGGGTTTGAAATGGGCTGATGGTGGGGCAGGTTTGGAAATGAGCTGATGGAGGGGCTAGGATAAAACTCTAAATGGACTGTTGGGGGGGCTAGGATTGGAAATAGGCTGTGGGGGGCTTGGATTGAAATGGACTCATGGAGGGACTAGGACTGGAAATAGACTCATAGGAGAGCTTGGATTGGAAATGGGCTGAGTGGGGGGGAGCTAGGACTGGAAATGGGCTGATGGTGGGGCTAGGAAAGGACTGGAAATTGGCTGATGGGGGGCTGGTATAAGAAATGAGCTGATGGAGGGGCTAGGATAGGACTGGAAATGGATGGGGGAGCTAGGACTAGAAATGGGCTGATGGGGGTCTAGGGTTGGAAAGGGGCTGATGGGGGGGCTTGGATAGGACTGAAAATGGATGGGGGAGCTAGGTCTGGAAATGGGCTGATGATGGGGCTAGGATAGGACTGGAAATAGGTTGATGGAGGTCTAGGGTTGGAAATGGGCTGATGGGGGGCTTGGATTGGAAATGGGCTGATGGGGGGGCTTGGATAGGACTGGAAATGGTTGGGGAAAGGACTGAAAATGGGCTGAGGGCTGATGGTGAGGCTAGGATAGGACTGGACATGGGCTGTTGGGGGGGCTAGGACTGGAAATGGGCTGATACGGGGACTAGAAGGGAGCGGATGCTGGATGGGGCTGGAACTAGAAGAGAGCTGATTTTGGGGGAGGACTAGAATGGGATGAGGCTGGGAGAGTGAAATGGAGAGGGGAAAAGTATTTTGTGTGGGAGGGAAGAAAAATGTACGTTTGGCCAGGTACTGGAAGAATAAGTGGGGATTGAGGATGGAGGGGTAATATTTGAGTGGATGAAAAAGGAATAAATAAAGATATGGAGGAAATAGCAAAAGGAGAAATATCAGTATGTTAAAGCAGATGTAGAGAGAGAATGGAAAAAAACTAGAAGAGAGAAGAAAGGACAAATGGACAGCAGACAATGGAGAGATAGCAGAAGGCAAGAAGAAACCAGAAGAAAGCGACTGGAGCAATTACAACTGAAAAATAATATGCATAAGCAACAAAAGGTAGAAAAATACTTTTTTATTTTGAATTTATAGAAACAGAGAAATATGACAACAGAAAAAGACCACATGGCCTATCTAGTCTGTCCTTCCATATCAACAACTACAACAGCCCCCTTTTTACCTTTGGAGATCCTCTGTGTTTGTCCCATGCTTTTTTAAATTCAGTTACTGTCCTCATCTCTACCACCTCCACTTGGAGACTATTCCATGGATCCACTACTCTTTCCGTAAAACATATTTCCGCCTATCACTCTTGAATCTATCTCCCTTCACCCTCATCCCATGTCCCCTCGTAGCAGAACTTGCTTTCAATTGAAAGAGGCTCTTTCCCTGAACATTTATGTCACGGAGGTATTTAAACATCTCAATCATATCACCTCTATCCCGCCTTTCCTCTAAGGTGTACATTTTAAGATCCTTAAGTCTGTCCTCATATGCTTTATAATGAAGACCACTAATCATTTTAGTAGCCACCCTCTGCACCGACTCCATCCTGTTCACATCCTTTTGAAGGTGCGGTCTCCAGAATTGCCCACTATACTCCAAATGAGGTCGCACCAAAGACTTATACTGAGGCATTATCACCTCCTTTTTTCTGCTAGCCATTCCTCTCTGTATGCACCCAAACATCCTTCTAGCTTTTGCCGTCACCTTTTCTACCTGTTTAGCTACTTTAAGATCATCAGACACAACCATGCCAGTTATTAAATGGAATATGTCAGCTCTGGGAAATGTGCGTCTTTAACGTCTGCATTTTGTTTAGTACAAGTGGAAATTAATCTATAGTTTTATTTCTGTAGTGGTGTTGTACATTCCAAGTTTGGCTTTTGGGGTTCCCAGTTTAATTATTGTCTTCCATTTCTAAATTGTGATCCCTTGTCCCTTTGTTTGGTGATGGTCTGTGTTCTGCATGTGTAAACGAGCTAAGGTATTTTGTTTATGTAGTTTATATTTGATAGTGCCCCATGTTTCTCTTTCCCCAGTAGTACAGTAGATGTATTGGTTTAATATTTGCAATGTTGCCTTTTGATAGGTAGGATATGGTGCTTTATGAGTCCTGGTAGTACTGTTATGATTTGGTGCATTTGCTATGGGTTCAAGATGGGCAGTGTTTGTAGTACTTCTTAATGTGCCTGGCAGTTGGCACTGGAGTATAGTAATGTAGAAATCTTTTTGGCTTTCTTTATCTATACACTCATTAAGAGGCATGTTTACTAAAAGTTAGTGCATGTTAATGTTATTCAAATATTTATGCAAATGAGTACTCTTAAGCAAATAAGGCCCCGCACCGAGTCTCCACACATGGCCCCGCACCCCTGTTGGGCTGCCCCTGCTCACCACAGTTTTCGGAAGACTGGGGAAAGAATGGCAGAAAGACAGTGGAATGATTGAAGTGCAATGCCGAGACCATCTTTGGTAGAAAGCGGGAGGGGGGGGTGGGGGGGGTGGAGGACCTCCTGATTGTGGTATGTGGAGGGTGAGGGACCAGAGCTTGGAGCTCGCTGAACCATTGCACTAACATGATGGCCACCAGGAAGAGGACCTTCGAGCTCAAGAATTTCAGTGGGCATAAGTCAATGGCTCAAAAGGAGCCTTCATTAGCTGGCAGAGGACCACATTGAGGTCCCAAGCGACTATAGGGGACTTGAGTGGGGGCTTCAAGAGGAGCAAGCTCCTCATGAACCAGATCACTAGAGGCTGGGCCAAAATGGGCTTCTTCCCACAGTCGTAATGGTAAGTCCCAATTGCAGAGAGATGAACTCGAATCGAGTTAGATATCAGGCTAGAATCAGAGAGGTTCAGAAGATATTCCAGCAGCTGGTCCAGTGCCCTGCCCGCGCACCAGGTGGCAAACCGCCATCACTTGAGCACATAGGCCTTGTGTGTAGAGTCCTTGCAGGATGCCAGCAGGATGTTGGTAACGCCCTTGTGGAGGTCAAGCTCTGTGAGGACTACTCTCTCAGCATCCATGCTGTGAGCACCAGGGAGAGGACATTGGGGTGCATCAAGGAGCAACCCTCCTGCAAGATGAGGTCTAGGTCAGAGTCTAGGTGAAGAGGCTTCCTCAGAGAGAGCCACAGCAGCAGAGGGGCCAGTGAGAGGCGATGAGTATCATGGAGTCCCTCTGGCCTGCAGCTTCAGGAGAGTATTCAACGCATGTGGGATTGAGGGGCAGGCATAGAGTAGGCCCTCCCCCAGTGGCGAAGGAAGGCATCCGAGGCCAGGCAACTGCTGGCTGGCCTCTGAGAGCTGAACTGGGCTACCTGGGCATTTTGTGCCATGGTGAAAAGATCACCTCTGGAGTGCTCCACTTCCAGAAGATCTGGTCCAGCGCCTCCCTCTTGAGGGTCCTCTCGTGTGGTTGAAGCATTCGGCTGAGGCAATCTGCTAGACCGTTGAGCTCACCAGATGATAAGTCACCCTGAGGTCCATGCCGTGGAGCAGGGTGAACTTCCAGAGGCAAACAGCCTCCCAGCACAGAAGGTACAATCCTGTGCCTCCTTGCTTGTTCATCTAGAACATTGCCACTTGGTTGTCTGTTTGAATTCAGGACCACTTGATTTTCCAGGTGCGCACACAAGGCATGGAGGGTATTTGCTATGGCCCGAAACTCAAGGAAGTTGATTTAATGGAGACTCTCCTGCTCAGACCACAGCCCCTAGTTGCTCAGACCATCCATGTGCATGCCCTAGCTGAACTTGAACATGTCCATCATCAGCGTCTTGCGGGGGTCTGCCGGCTGGAACGGGAGGCCCCCAAAGCAGGTTGTCCAGCTCAAGCCACCAAGCCAGAGACTGTGCCAGTGATGTGGTTGAACACTATCCTATACTGCAGATGGCCTGATGCCTGCTTCCACTGTGTGCACAAAGTTCACTGTGCCTGCCGCATGGTGAGGTGGACCTGAGGACTGACATGCACAATGGCAGCCATGTGTCCAAGGACTCTCAATAGCCCATGGGCTGTGGTGTGGCGCAGGTACCTACCACCTCAGTGGGGCACTGCAAGTGGTCCACCAGCAGAAAGGCCCGCACCTGAGTAGTATCAAGGAGGGCCCGATGAACTCCAGCTACTGTGTCGGTAGGAGGTGAGACTTCGGGTAGTTGACCATGAAGCCAAGGCAGACTGCTGAATGCTGGCTATCATGGGACCCTTGATCAGCCAGTCATCCAGGTACAGGAAGACAAAGAGCCTCCGGGTCCAGAGGAAGGTGGTCTGCCTATGATGCGGGTGGATTGGAAGATAGCATCCTTCAGAACCAAGGAGCATAACTAATCATCCTATGTGAGGTATGGGAGCAGCATCCAAAATGAGACCATTATGAACTTTTCATGCACCAAGAACTGGTTGAGATTTCACAGGTCCAGAATTGGATGGAACCCCCTGGTCTTTCTGGGAATCAGGAAGTACCAGGAGTAGAAGCCCTGCATGGTCTGAGCTGGGGGGACTAGCTCAATAGCGAGGTCAGACAGCAGACAGCCTCAACCTCAATTGGCAGCAGACTCCAGTGCACGGGGTTCATGGGGTACTCCCCAGGGTCATATGAAGGTGGCAGCTGGGTGAAGTGCAGCCGATATCCACTTTGGACAATCTGCAGCATCCAGGTGGCCACCGGTGGGCAAAGTTGATGAGCTGCCTCCTGACATGTGGGGAGACCTCGACAGACAATGGTCAACTGTCTATGCTCTTGAGGACCCTGTCAAAAACCTGCACCTGGCTTGGGTTGGGAGGCGAGTTGTGCATTCAGGGTCTTCTCCTTCCACTGTGGTTGGGGAGTCTGTGCCTTAGGCTGTGCTGGAAAATATTGATACAGGTGCAGATAGAAGGCCTTCCTGGCCTGATGTGAATTCCGTGCTGGGTCCACTGTCTTTCTGGAGAGCCTGGTGAGAGCCACCTGCTCCTTCTCCAGCTCCTCGGCTTTCTCATCCACAGGTTTGCCTAAGAGGTTTTCGCCCAGCAGGGGACATTGGAAATCTTGTCCTGGACCCACTTCTCCAGGTCTGAAGACTGCAGCCACACCAGCTGGCAGGCGGAAATGCCCACAGCCAACACTCTGTCAGTGGAGTCAAAGGTGTCATAGGTGCCCTGCACCATGAACTCCGAGCAAAACTTGCCGTGAGCACTAGGCCCCAAAAGGAATCAAGACGGTCCTTGGGAACAAGGGTGGCAAAGTTCTCCAGGTCCAATATGGCATCCTTAAGGAACATGCTCATGTATGTCTGGTAAGCTAGAATCCTGCAGATTCGCTGGGACAAAGAAGTGCGTCTTAGCACTCTTCATGCGTTTTAAAGCTGACTCCACTGCAATGGACTTGTGGGGCAATTGAGATTTTTCAAACCTTGGGCCTTCTGGACCCAGTACAGGGAATTGAGCCAGCAGCTTATGAATGGAAGTGTGAGTGGCGCCTCCCACAGCCACAGCAGCAGCCACTGCAAGACATGGTTGATGGGAGTCGTCACCGTCTCCTGGGAGGCCAAGGGGTATTGGAGGGGTTCCAGTTCTTCCGCAATCTCCCTGGACCTCGGACTCAGATACACTGGAGAGGGAGATTGTTCTGGCAACCAGAGTCAATACTATTCTCCCACTGATGTCCCAGCAGGCAGGGCAAGGTTCTCCAGGATAGGCTGGAAGGAGTGCGGTGATTACATGTTCCGCGCCACAAAGCCTGCTTTCCGCAAGGTTTCCACCACTGCCAAGTGAGCATTTAGGGCTCAAAACATTCCTGCAGAGCCCCCACTTGCAAGGGAGCCAATGCCGTACCTGCAGACATTAGCGTCAACAACTCAGGTGGGGACCCAATGATGATATTGTAGCCTATTCTTTGCTGGTCTCCCGCTGAATCATCTCTCTCCCCTTCAATCTGTTCAGTACTCTGCTGCATGGCTAATCTTCCACTAGTCTCGTCATGCTCATATTACCTCTCTTCTCAAGTCACTTCATTGGCTCCCTATCCGTTTCCACATCCAGTTCAGACTTCTCCTGCTGACCTATAAGTGCATTCACTCTGCAGCTCTCCATTACCTTTCCTCTCTTATACCTTCCTACACTCTCCCTGGAAACTCCTGGCAAATTGCTTCTATCTGTGCCCTTCTCTTCTATTGTTAACTCCAGACTTCGCATTTTTCACCTTGCTGCTACGTATACCTGGAACAAATTACCTGAGTCTGTATGCCAGGTGCCTTCTCTGGCCCTTTTCAAATCCAGGCTGAAAACTCACCTCTTCACAGCCGCTTTTGGATCTTGACTCACCTGATCTCCTTTGTGTTTCCTTATCATTCCCCCTAGATGTGTCCCCATCTACACCTACTGTGTTGTCTGCCTTGACTAGATTGTAAGCTCTGATGATCAGGGGCTGTCTCTTACATGTCTGTGCAGTGCTGTAGCTCAGTAGTAATAGCAGCAGCATCGGGAAACATCCAGCTGCCCTCCTGGGCACTGGGAGTGGACTCCACTGTTCGGGTCGGGTCCTCCTACTGGGGAAACTTGGCCGGCCACTCTCAGCCATCTCTCTCCACATTGCATCAAAAAGGGCTGCTATGACACTGTACCCGGAACTTCTCCCGGTGCTCACCCTTCGATGTCGATGGGATCTCTGCAGGGAGTCTCCCCTCACCACTCGGGCCACTCTGCTCCAACTGAGCACACTACTCTATCCCCTTGGCTGCCTCAGGACGTTTCGCAGGTGTAGATGAGGAGGTTGGGGCTGAGGATGCTGAATCAGATGAGCTGAAGAGAGACTCCTGATTTTCCCAACGCTTCAGCCCTCAGTACATTATGTGCAAGCAGAGCTTGCAGGACGCTGGCTCGTGGTTGGGCCCAAGACATTGCAAACACCAATTATGTCAGTCAGTGGCAGAAATGGTTTTGTCACACTTGGTGCTTTTCTTCAAGCCATTAGCTGACTTAGACATGCCGAAAAACACCACCTCAGCAAAGTCAAAATGAAAAACTGCTGTGAGTAGGCAATCACCCCAAAGGGGGAAAAACCACACAAAAATATTAAAAAAAACACAAAAAAAGCCTAAAAAGGGAAAACAGCTAACTGATGACAGACATAAAAGAAATAAAGAGAAAAAACCCAGCCATGAGGGCCAGATAGAAAAACGTTTTTCCAGACTGCAGGAACATGTCTTAGGAGCTCCACAGAAAAAAGAACACTGGAAAGTATGGTGCCATGATGGGAAGAAACTCAAGCTCACATGTGCAGTATACCTTCCAAAGGCTTCCTTTGGAAGCTAGAGAGCATTCCATGTGGGGTTCCATCGGTGACATCAACCATACGTGAGGACTTATTTCCTGCTTATTCCCAGAGAATTCCATTTTTTACTGATGTTTGGACATTCTTTTGGTTTGTTTCACAAATTTATGCATGCAAAATTTGATTATCATGCCTAATTATTTTTCATACACGTAAATCAACTTTACATTGATTAATTCAGAGATTTTAGGCCCTATTTTAGATATAACATACAGAGAGGAGTTGAGACAGCCAGGTTAGTTCCCTGTATTTGAGACAATGCTCTGCCGGATGTAACCTTTTGTAAAATATCTAGAAGGACCTACAGGACTTCATGTCTATTTGCCAGCATGTTCAGCAGGAGCAGCAATTTTAGAAACAGAGATGCTGAAAGAAAGAGCATCCCCATTTCACACCTTTGCATTACTTCAGGCAGGAACATTGTGAGTTCCTGGCCGCAGCAATCCAGATAGCAAATCCCAAGTTAGTCTGCAATTTGGTAAATGGGCCGTGGTAGGACCAAGTTCCCTTCATCCAATATCATCAGCATATTCCCCCATCCCCAGACAACTTCCCCTCCCCCCGAAACCACCCCTATTCTTTTACCAGGGGTTTCCTGGACAGTTTAATGGGGAGCAGGAGAAATCTCCAGTTGCTCCTGCTCCCACCAGGAGCCTGGATTCAAAATGGCACCTCTGACCCTAGTGCCATGAGACTACTGCTAAGGGTCAGAGGTCCAGCTACACTTACAGCTTTTACTACATTCTCTGGTAACGAATTCCAGAGTTTGATTATGCACTGAGTGAAAAAAGTATTTTCTCCGATTAGTCTTAAATGTGCTATGTTGTAGCTTCATTAGGTGTTCCCTAGTCTTTCTACTTTTTGAAGGAGTAAAAAAACGATCTACATTTATTCATTCCACTCCATTGATTATTTTATAAATCTCTATCATATCTCCTTTCAGCCATATCTTTTTCAAGTTGAAGAGCCCTAACTTTTTAAGCCTTTCCTTGTAGGGCTAGCCTCCCATACCCTTTACCATTTTGGTTGCTCTTCTTTGCACCTTTTCTAATTCTGCTATATCTTTTTTAAGATATAGCGACCAGAATTGCACTCAATATTCAAGGTTCGGTCACACCATGGAACGATACAGAGGCATTATAATATCCTTTGTTTTGTTTTCCATTCCTTTGCTTATGATTCCTAGCATTCTATTTGCTCTCTTGGGGGCAGCTGTACAGTGGCCAGAGGATTTCAATGTATTACGTATCCATGATGATCCTTTTCTTGTGTGGTGATTCCTAATGTGGAACCCTGCATTGTGTAACCATAGTTTGGGTTGTGCTTCCCTAAGTGCATAACTTTGCACTTGTCCACATTAAATTTCATCTGCCATTTAGATGCAATTTTTCACAATCCTCTTGTGTTTTAGCAACTTTGAATAATTTTGTGTCATCTGCAAATTTTGATCATCTCACTCATTATTCCAATTTCCAGGTCATTTATAAATATATTAAAAAGCAGCAGACCTAGCACAGATCCTTGAGGTACTCCACTATTCACCTTTCTCCATTGGGAAAATTGGCCATTTATCCCTACCCTCTGCTTTCTATCTTTTAACCAGTTCCTGATCCACAATAGTACACTGCATCCTATCCCATGACCTTTTAATTTCACCAAGAGTCTCTCATGAGGAACTTTGTCAAAAGCTTTCTGAAAATCCAGATACACTATATCAACTGGCTCACCTTTCTCAACTTGCTTATTCACAACTTCAAAAGATATGAGATTAGTGAGACAAGATTTTCCTTAGCTTAATCCATGTTGATTTTCTGCCATTAAACCATGATTATCTACATGTTCAATAATTTTGTTCTTTACTTTATAATGGGAATGAGTTGGAAGGAGGGGTTGACACTAGTAGGAAGGAGAGAGAGTAGCAATCCTACACCACCGCCACGGCAACTTGGGTGAGGTATATAGAAGAAAATTGTTACCTCCATGAGAGTTCAGCAACTGTATCAGAGTTATCCAGGAGAGGCCAAGTCTCTTAGAGCAAGAAGATGCAGAGCATAGAGTAGATGGGGAGGGGGAAGACTACAGATCAAAGGAGATGTATGGCTAGGAAGAAGGGAAGCCCTAGTGGTTAGCTTGCAGCTAAGGATAATAGTGTTTATGAGCCCTAGAAGGTCACTTAGTGAATGATAGCCAGGGGGTGGTTGACCCTTGTCAACAGACAACTTTACTCCAGGCGTCCACCTTTTATCTTGCTGCTGCAGCAAAACAGCTTCGCTATTTTCTCCCTGCAATTGACTCTACAAAGAGCTTGAGCTGTGGTGAGGAAGTTCGGCTAATCTCACCATTTCAAGTCTCAAGAGAACTGAAACCACTACTTCAGCACAAACTTCATCATGTGGCTCAAGCTTTTTGCAGAGCAGATCGCAGTGAGAAAGCAGCAAAGATGCTTCCCCGTACCTGTAAGAACAAAAAGTGAGAGGCACGGGGGAGGGGGGCTATAAAAGGGACAGAGAGAGAAACATTGGGTGATGACTGGGGGAAGGGAGAGAGAAAAAAGCATTGGGTGAGGGCTGGGGAGGCTGGAGAAAGAGAAACACTGGGTGATGCCTGAGTGAGAGAGAGAGAGAGAAACATTGGGTGAAGGCTGGAGAGAGAGAGAGAAACAGAGAGGGAGAGAGCAAGACATCGGGTGATAGTAGGATGGAGGGACGTTCTGTAGTGTTGTAATTATTATTAGTGGTATTATATTTTAAGTTAAATATGTAATAGTGATACTGGAGTTTGTTAGAATTACACACTGTCATTTTGAGTTTCATTGATACTCTAACTGGAAAGAAAAGGCTAAGAAATAAGGGGGAAAATGTGGGGGGAAGAAGAGTTGGCCCTCAATGTTCATCATATCCGAGATTAGTGGTCGCTGAACTGCTAAAAGCTAGACAAATATTTCTGTTCTGTGTTCACAGATGAAGGGCCAGGAGCAGGACCTCAGAAAATACCCACAATACGAACAGAAATTACGGGGATCTTGAATGATTTTCAGAAGACTGTGTTCGTAAGGCACTAGCTAAACTAAAAGTACACAAAGTGATGGGACCAGATAGGATACATCTGAGAATAATGATGGAACATGGAGACATTCTAGCAGCTCCGCTGACTGAATTTTTAATGCTTCCTTAGAATCGGACGTGGTCCCAGAGGACTGGAGAAAGGCATATGTAGTCCCTTTACCCAAAAGTGGAAGTAAGGATGAGGTTGAAAACTACAGGCCAATTAGTCTAACCTCTGTGGTTATTGGAAATGCTGTTAAAAGAGAGAATAGTGAGGTTTCTGGAGTCCAATGCATTGCAAGATCTGAAGTAGCATGGGTTTACCAGAGGCAAGTCTTGTCAGACAAATCTGATTGATTTCTTTGACTGGGTGACCAGGGAGTGGATGGAGGGAGAGACCTAGATGTGGTATACTTAGATTTCAGTAAGGTCTTTGACACCATTCCACAAAGATGACTTATAAACAAACTGAGCACCCTAGGGATGGACTCTAAAGTGACTGACTGGGTTAGAAATTGGTTGAATGGGGGGCAACAAAGAGTTCACTCTGAGGAGAAGGATGTAACCAGTGGTGTGCCACAGGGATCTGTCCTTGGTCCGATTTTTTAACATCTTTGTTAGAGATACTGCAGAAGGGCTGTTGGGTAAGGTTTGCCTCTTTGCAGATGATATCAAAATTTGCAATAGAGTAGACACCCAGGAAGGAGTAGATAACATGATGGGGGATCTAGCTAAGCTTGAAGAATAGTTGAGAATTTGGCAGCTGAGATTTAATGCTAAAAAATGCAGGGTCGTGCATTTGGGCTGCAAAAATCCAAGGGAGCGGTACAGTGTAGGCAGCCAAGTACTTCTGTCCATGAAAGAAGAGTGGGACTTGGGCATGATTGTTTTTGATGACCTTAAACTGGCTAAACATGTAGAAAAGGCAAAGGCAACAGCCAGAAGGATGCTTGGGTGCATAGGGAGAGGAATGGCCAGCAGGAAGGAGGAGGTGATAGTGCCTCTATATAAGTCTTTGGTGCAACCTCATTTGGAGTATTGTGTGCAATTCTGGAGACTGCACCTTCAAAAGGATATAAACAGGATGGAGTCGGTGCAGAAGGTGGCTACTAAAATGGTTATAAAGCATATGAGGACAGACTTAAAGATCTTAATATGTATACTTTAGAGAAAAGGTGCAATGAAGGAGATAGAATAGAGATGTTTAAACACCTCTGTGTCATAAATGCACAAGAAGAGTGCCTCTTTTGATTGAAAGCAAGCTCTTCTACGAGGGGACACAGGATGCAGGTGATAGGGGATAGACTCAGGGATAATTTGTGGAAATATTTCTTTATGGAAAGAGTGGTAGATGCGTGGAATAGTCTCCCAGTGGAGGTAGAAGAGACAAGGACAGTATCTGAATTCAAGAAAGCAAGGGACAAACACAGAAGATCTTTAAAAGAAAAAAAGGGGACTATTGTAATTGATATGGAAGGGCAGACTAGATAGGCCATGTGGTCTTTTTCTGCCATCATGTTTCTGTGTTTCTAGAGCAAACCTTCTCTTTGGGGAAGGTTGTGATGTGCTCCATAGACACTCTCCCACAGGATTCTAAACATGGCTGTTCTCCACGGACAGGACATTCGCCTTTAGGGAAGGCAGCACTGCCCTCCACAGCAATCAACTTGTCGCTGTTTTCAGTTCTCTCACCTGGATGCTTTAGAGTCTTGATCATGGTTCCTTTTACAGTTCGACAGTGAGAATTATCTCCCCCACAAACTCCACATTTATCATCCTCTTTCAGCGATCCAATCTCCTTATCACATCCGACATGCTGTCAGGCACAAAACAATAAATACATAAAAACAAAGCAGGGACACACAGGTCAAATCCAACAAGAGCAGAGAATGCAATCATTGGGGGTCTATTTTCTAGGATGGAACAGTTCTTTAATTGGCAGCTTTGCTAGGAATCCATCTCAGAAGGTCACTACCTCCTGAAAGATGCTTGGTGGACAATTTGAAATTAGTTGGTGATCTTGACCCAAATCTCAAAGGACACGTTTTCAGTTTCAGAAATTATAGAAGACTAGGCTATCTTCCTGTTGGACCTGTTCCCCTGACCTTACCACTTCCTCCTCTTAGGCAAACCCTGTTTGATGAAAATGTACTAGATGGGACGGCCGATTTTTAGATAGTACGTGGAGATTGGAATGAGATGTTGAGGACAAGACGTACACAATTTTGGTATTTTAGAAAAGACTCTGCCAAACATGGAGCCTTTTCTAAAATAGGTATAAGGATGTGCAGGCGGGCATGTGTATATAGAGCTGGAGAGGTCAATTTACACATATGCATGGGGGAAAAGTTCATAGGAGCAACACATTAACTTGCACGTGATTGTGGGCCATTTTGCAAACTTACACATTTAAATGTTGCCAATTAACTATAGAGGTTGCTATCTTTAATTTCAATTTGAAGGGGGAAATACGTAAATAATGGAGGAATAAGGAGGATAACTCCCTTAATCCCTCCTGTAAAGAGCTGGCTGAAATGAGTGCTTTTTAAAATCCTTTAAGTGCCAGGGGGTCAACAACATTCATTCTCCATATAAAATGGGGAATATACATTTATATTTTTGACCTCCTGAGGCCATACCCTAACCATGCCCCCCCCCCCTTATGATTTCTATGTATTATGGACATCCAAGTGTCAATTCAGCCCTAAAATCGCCATTTCCTCATGTAAATGCCAGATTTAGACATGGAAATTGACAATAAGGCTTCTAAAATAATCCCTTTGGTTGAGTTTTTCACTTTTTTATTTTCCTAGGTAATTGTCTGTTTTGAGTTCTAACCTGATTTTTAGTTGTTTCCATTCTTGGGAATTTCCCCCATTCTGGTTCTATTCTTTGTCTTCCTAGTAAGCTATATTTCTTTTTTCTATCTCCCTGAAGACCCGTGAACCACGTTGCTGTATTGAATGAAAAGTGGTTAATCACATTAATAAACATTAAACATTGGTACATGAAACACACTATCACAACTCCTCACTAGCAGCAGAGATGCCCAGGAAACTAATTATTCTTTTACCCCTGGAAGCAGTCACTCTGTAACAATATTGAAATGCACTGGCAGGACATTGTGAGGGAGCCTGTACTGCCACATAGGGTGGCCAAGTGCCCAGGTTTTGACTCGACAGACTGATTTATTTATATTCTCTTATATATTGTGCAATTCTGCATCAGTGTGGTTTACATTGAACAAACTGAAATTACATTGAACAGGGCATTATAACTTGGAAATAACTATTTTACAGGGAACATGGGCTATGGAGGTTTAAGTGGCTTGCCCAAGACCACAAGGAGCACCTGTGGGACTAGAACCACAGTCCTTCTGGCCCAAGGTTGCTGTCCTCTAGTGGGATTTGAACCCCCAACCTTCTGGCCTGAAGTACCTTGCCCCAACCACTAGGCCACTCCTCCACTCCTCCAGATTTTAGAGCATTTTATACAAAATACCACCCGGACTGAAGGAAGAAGGGATTTTTTTAATACTTAATTTTATAGTTTTTCCAGAATTAAAAACACCATATCAATCAGTTATTATATCTCACTGTCTCTGAGGAGGTTTTAACCTCCAAAATCAGTCAATACAATAGCCATAAGTTAAAGTCTGCAATCTATTGTAAGGCAACTAGATGTCACTGTTCCGTTTAAGTGGTTAGGGGAACTTTTTTCTCAATTAGCCTATAATGTGTCAATTGCTAACTGTTCCTTTACTGTTCTTACTGATCCTTCTTGGAGGAGGTAGTACGGTCTGTGTCTGAAGCTATAACAAAATAGTAAGCCCCATATAGTAAAGCACTCTTCCAATTTCCTGCTGCATCTTGTTCTTGAGCCTGCTGGTACAAATCCACTTTATAACAGATTATTTATTTTAAGATTTATGACCCACTTTACTACTCTAAATATCCAAAGGGAGGCGCACCAATTAATTAAAAGCATATTCAAAATAACAGCATAAAACAAAAAGTTGAAAAGTGTACATGTGCATTGTAGCACAATGGCATGTGTCCTCCATTTGCAGAATCAGCCATATGGGCAGGTACATGAGTGTGTACAAGAAGTTGTGTCGGAGGGGGGTCAGAAGTAGCAGGCCATGTGTGCTGATGCAGATCACTTACTGTGGGATGCCAAGCCACACCAAGCCCTCTCCACTGACTGAATCAGCGGTGATGGCACAGCTCTGAAGGGGGAGCGGCACGGCCAGGGCTTCTGCCTGGGGTGGCAGAAAACGTTAGGCTGGCCCTGAGTGTGTATCATGGAGAGTGTCATGGTGTGAATCCACATCTGAGTGTGTCATGAGAAGTGTCAGGGGGTGCACGCACATGTGTGTATATATATATGTGTGTGTGTATGATGTGCAGTGTCAGGGAATACATGCGCATGTGTGTGTGATGAGGAGTGTCAGGGGATGTACGTCTGTGTGTGTGTCATGAGGAGTGTCAGGGGATGTACGTCTGTGTGTGTGTGATGAGGAGTGTCAGGGGATGTACGTCTGTGTGTGTGTCATGAGGAGTGTCAGGGGATGCGCATCTGTGTGTGTGTCATGGAGAGCATCATGGGGTGCATGCATGCACGTGTTTGTATATCATAGGAAGTGTCAGGGAATGCATGAGTGTGCATGTGTGTATCATGGGAAGTGTTGGAGGTGTGTTTCTGTAAGATGGAGACTATCAGACATCATGTATGTGTGTGTGTATGCAGGGCCGTACCGAGTGTAAATCGCGCCCTGTGCAACCTGCACATCGGGCGCACCCCCCCCCCCCCCCCCCCCCACGGTGGGAGAGATGGGGCGCACCCGATGTGCAAGTCGCCGGCATGCTAAGCAGATCTGTCCCTCCCTGCATTCCGGCGAGAAGGCTTAAGGGGCGCATTTTAGCTGTCTGTTGTTGCCTGCCGCTGCTGAGAGAAGAAAAAGTGGCAGTGGCAGTCAACGGCAGACAGTTAAAATGCGCCCCTTAAGCCTTTGCACCCTGTGCAGCCGCACCGCTCGCACAGGGCTAGGTACAGTCCTGTGTGTATGTAATTGGAGATGCTGGAAGTGGGTGCATGCCTGGGTGGGTCATCATAGTCTGTTCTCCTCCAACCCTGCCCCTTCCCTTATGTTCCACCCCTTCCCTGATGTTCCACACCTAGCACAGCCCTTCCCATGCCCTTCCCCTTTCTTTCCTTCTAACTCCACCCCTTCCCTTAAACTCCACCTCTTTCCCAAACCTTCTCTTAGATTCTACCCTTTTCTGTCCAGGTTGCAGGATGTGGGGCCTTCCACTGGCCCCTTCAGGCTGCAGCTCCTGCTCCTCTGACTGGCAGGACACCAGGCCTCTTGCTGGCCCCTTCAGGCCACAACCCTGTTCTTCCAGCCTAATGGCAGAAGCCTGAGCCTCCTGCTGGACCCTTCAGGCAACAGCCTCACTTTTCCGGTTGGTGGGACCCTAGGCTCTCTCCAAGCCGCAGCCATGCTCTTCTGGCCAGCAGGACTTTGGGTCTCATGCCAGCTTCTTCAGGCCATGGCAATGCTTTTCTGGATAACAGCACCCAGAGCCTCCTGCCAACTTTTTCAGACTGTAGCCGCAGCTCTTCCTGCCGACTGGATGGGACTTCCCATAACCTCTTCACCAGGCAGCTTTAGGTGGTGGGGGTGGGGGAGCATATGCACGATTGTTTGTACATGCTTCTGCATGTGCAATCATGTACAGATAGATATAAATTGTCTCAGCTTGACTCTTGACATTAGACACTATGCTCAAGTGAAACGCACCACAAATGCCTTTAAAAAAATCTGTTATGTGTACTTCTAGCCCTACTCTTTATTATCATTCTTAGGCCCCTACAAAACCCTAAAGAAAGACTTCCATGGAGAAATGAAGCGATAAGTAAGGAGCAGAGGCTACTCCAACAGGTAAAGATATTTTTAACGTTCAAGGTCTCCTGTAGTGAAGGGTTGTAGAGAAAGTTATGCCAAACTCTGGATGTGTTTGACAGTAATATTTGTGTGGATAATTTGCATCAACTGTGATATTTATTAGGGATGTGCTTTCATTTCAGAATGAAAGTGGCAATAATATGAGCTATTGCCCAAAGGCATGCACTATTGGAAAAAACAAACAAACAAGACGAAAGAAACAAACAAATCAAACCAAAACAATATGAAAACAAATATTCAAAATAATAGCTTCATCTACTATACTATGCTGCCCATTAGGGAAAACTATAATCTCACCTACCTTTATTATGATATGTTAGGTCATACACAGTAAAATTACATACTAGAAATAGTTTAGCTCTTACCACGCACTCTCCCTGGCACAGACGCTGTAGGGGTCGTTGTAGCTACATCTGGTACCATCATGCACAACTTGATTCATGAAAACCACCTCTCCTGTTTCATTGGATTGGCAAATGAGCTCACACTTCTGTGCATCTGGATAAGAAAATCAGAACTAAAGATGGAAATGTAGCCACCAATTATTACTTGTACATAGAAGCATGGTGAAAGGAGTTAAGACTCTATGGCGAGGCTGCAGGACCCGAATTCTCAGCATGATTTAAATAAATTTACCAGGAAATACCATGACAATGAAACTTATTATGCTTGTGGATCATAATAACCTAATCAGACATCAGGTTTTTTTCTCCAAAGGCATGGTTTAACAAGAGACTCCCGATTCATGGAAATTTGCAGCAATCCACTACCATTAAAGGATATCTATATCCTCCTATGTCTAACCTATAAATTTATAAACTATGGAATCTTTATTTGGTCTGCCTGTTTGTAACTATTTCCACTCTTTCCCAATATCAGTTCTCCTTTTCCCCTCTCACCATCATGATACTCGTGTGGTAGCCAGGTATGTTTAGAACCCTGGTGGACATAGTAGGAATTGTGCTGGGAACACTGTTGGGCTCGGAAGTCCTCAAAGGGTCCTCGACAGTCTTCACTGTTGCACACCTGGTATTCATTGCTGGCTCCAGGGCACTCACGGCCTCCATAGACTGGGCTGGAATATGAAGAAATTGAGAGGGAGAGAAGAGGCAAAGTAGGTGTGGACATGTGTTTTGGAACAAATGCTATCGAGCACGTCGCATGTTGATCTCTTGCAAATTTTCAGGTCACGTTTCAAAAATGGAAATCCACTTGAAAATACTTGGAGAAGGACAGTGACAATAAAATGTTGCAGTTGATGAGGGGTGCTAAAAGCAATGGCCTTATAATATCCTTTAGTGTTTCTCTCGAAGTGTTTCATCATCTTTATTTATTTAAACATATTTTTATACCACCTTTCTACTATTCAAAGCGGTTTTTAAAGTTGACTACAGATTAACATGCCCATATGGTACAATGTTTACATGGAACTGGAACAGATTAACAGTAGAAATGTAACTATGAACATTGGCTATGCTAACTATGAACTATTTTTTATCTTAATTCCAATGTTTTGCAATCTTATATACTTCTAAAGTTTTCTTTAAATACTCTGACTGTGAGGCCCTTAAGTAAATTATTTTCATTTGAGAAATGTACTGGGCGGATTAGATAGGCCATGCTCCCTTTGTGAAGGGTTTTGTTCCATTTTCTTCTACTTCGAGTTCTGTTTGAAGTTTGCCTATAGTTTTTGTTTCGGGTTGGGTGTTTGGTGGAAGGCTAGAACTTAAATGGCAGCGAATATTATTTCAATAATGTTATCTTCCAGCAATGAAACTAAATTGTATCCTTATACCTAAAGAATCTGTGTTTTCACGGTTTTGTTGGTAGGTGTATTAAATTTGTGCATTCATATTCATTCTCTCTTCTAACTCATGACATTCAGTGCAGCCCGCTTTGAGATTTAAGAGCATCCTTTAAAAAGCTAAAGCATAATTTTAAAACAAATTATCAGTTCCAGTGTGCCATCAGACAGCAAAGTACAAGAAAAGTATTTCATGACTGACCCATTTGAAGTTCTGGGTACTAGAGCAGGTTGAAGCTGATGGCTAAACTGCATTGGAGGGTGGAGAAGTCTTGGTACCTGAGAGGGTATTTTATAAATTCGGAGGTGGAAGGAGGAGAGTGTGTGTGGTGGGGGGGGGGGGGGGGTTCTTCCATCCTACAAAGTTAGTACAATGCCTGCACAGCAAATGAAGAATTTTGCGCAGGTGGGGAATTCCAGTGGAAATTCTGCATTGCGCAGTTGTGTAGAATTTCCCCAGGAGTACTCTACACAACTGCGCAATGCAGAATTTCCACTGAATTCCCCACCTTGCGCAAAAAATTCTTCATTTGCTGTGCAGCATTCTGTGTAGATGCTATCCAACATGACAATGAGGCATGAGTCAGGCGTACAAGCTTTAAGAGTGCCCAATCCTGCCTCACTGTTAGCAGCAACACAGCCATGGCAAGACTTCCATTTGTTCCCACGCCAGCGCATTCTGAAAGGTCCGCTTCCTATGTATTCTGAAAATGTACCGGCACTGGACTTTAGCACAGCCATGGGATCAAATGGAAGTGTTCCTGTGGCTGTGTTGGTGCGATCAAGCTGCTGATGAGTTGGGGGGGGGGCTGGCTGGGATAGGGCAGGCCTGCTGGGGAGCCAGGGGGCTCGTTATGGGTAGGAAATGGCTGCTGGTGAGTCAGGGTTATTGGCTGGGGGCAGGAAAGGACTGCTGGTGAGTCAGGGGGACTGGCTGGGGGCAGGGAAACGCTGCTGGTGAGTCAGAGGGACTGGCTGGGGGCAGGAAAGGGCTGCTGGTGAGTCAGGGGGGGTACTGGCTGGGGGCAGGAAAGGGCTTGCTGGTGATCGGGTGGCTGGTCGGGGTGGCTGGGCAGAGAAGAGCTGCTGGTAAAGATCAGGGGGCTGGCTGAGAACTTGAAAGGGCTGCTGTTGAGTCAGTGGGGTTGGGCTTGAGGGCAGGAAAGGGCTTGCTTGGTGATTCAGAGTGGAGGTTACTGATGGCAGGACAAACAGTGCTTTGCTGGTGGAGCATAGGGTTAATGGGCACGAGGAGAAGGTCTTGCTGGTGAATCGGGGGGGTGGGGGGCTGTGAGGAACTGGAGATGGGGTTGCTGCTGAAGCAGAGGTATTTATGGTGACTGAGATGGGGGGGGGGGGGTGGTGACTTCATGGGATCTGGGGCTGGGGGCTGGAGAAGGGCTTTGCCTGGTGAGGATGGGGGTGTTTGAATTGTGTCCTGGAGACAGGCTGGCTGGTGAGTCAGGATAGGGCTTGGAAAGAAGGAGAGAAAACATGGGGGACCAAGGATGGGTTTGGGACAGAACTGAATTAGAGCCAGAGAGCTAAGGAGGGGTAAAGTCAGGTGGAATTTCAGGGTCTAGAGGAGCGGTTAAGTAAGTTTTACTAATAAAACATGCAGGCATTATTAAAAATACTTACAACACAGAAATTTTTAAAGTTTTTGCGTCAGAATATTCCCCCATTTTGTAAAGTTGTTACCTTGCTAGTCATGTTCACACCAGTAATGAAAATTTAAATTTTCTAACCAAAAAATGTATTTGTTTTCAACAATTCTTCATTGTTTATATGGCTTCGTGAAGTGTGTAAAAAAATAAAAATAATAAAGAAACGATCCCTTTGCTACTTTTGATTGAAAAAGCAAAACAGCTACATTTTACTCCAGAGTTGGGCCAAAAAAGTAATTAATGAAACTTAAAATGAGTAACTTGGGAACTTCCTATACACATGAGGACTTTTCTTTCTAGTGGAAAGAGCATTTCCCGCTGGCTGGCTGGTACCATACAGCATCTGCGGATTTGGGCCAAAGATCCGCAGCTTATTGGCATGGAATGAGAATGTTTGAATTTTTCAGGATGTTGGATAGATCCTTCTGGCAACACACTGCTTTACCTTGTTTCGTCAAATCAATTTTTTTTCTGAGTTTCTTGTGCAACTATGCATGGTGGTTTTCACCCCCGTACTTACGGGTGGGTTGCTACACTGCCAGCTGCCCGGCGAGACGTACCCCCTCCCTCCACACTTCCGGAGAGCACGGGCTGAAATTTGTACCAGGTACTCCAGCCTCCCATCATGGCTGTAGGGCTGGTCATAGGTCCTCTCACATTACCAGTGACCTGTAAAAAACACCACTATGCAAGGGGAAGGACAGATTTACACAGCTGAAGCATCCCCCAGTGCCATCTAGGATTAAGCCCCTAACCTCAGCACAGTGGTCCAAAAACAAACCACATAACTATCTAATCAAAGGGACATCAGGATGAATTTTAAATTGGATTTTCAGTCCCAGGTGATAAGTTATTTTAATTGTTTTTACATTCTAATCGCATTCCAGTAACCTGTAATCTTGTTTCTTAAAACTCATCAAATGCATTGTAAGGCGTGATACCAAATCCTGGCCTGGTGCCACCAATGTTCACAGGAGTTATGGGTTGCGATATCCTTACCTCCGAAAAGGAGTTTTGCAATCTAATCGGAGCACAGAGATGCTATGGGTATTGCCAAGACTTAACCCGTTGTACACTTGTTAGCTGTAGCTTTGCACTGCACGCTTTGGTGTCATTGGGATACTTTCTGAAGAATGTCTCCAGTGGAACAAAGATTGGCACGTACTTTTTATTCTTGTACTTTGCACTCATTTTCGAACCAACAAAACATTAGACTCTGCACTTGCTACTGATACTATTTACTCGATGCAGTAAGATAATGCCGCTACCCAGCATGGGAACTGCCAAACGTACTACACCTCAAATGCAAAATGCCCGAGTGACGCTGCTGGTGGAGTTTCCCAGCATTTTTGCCCTGCTTCTGCCTTTAAATTTTTCAAGACAGATAACATGATGCCTTAACTGCACTTCTTGAGGTGATGTTAACGTTTCTTCTCTGTTCCAGTTAACATACTGTAAACTACAGTCCTCGTTTAACTGTACAGCAACAGTCGCCGCCTATTGCACGCCCCAATCTCAATTAGCTGATTTCATGAGGGACTACAATGTGCAAACTAGCTGTTTAAGGTGCTATGTTAACGTTTTAGCACAGGGCCTATATGCTATTTTGTTTTTAAAGATGCCATCAAGTCAGTTGCTGACTCCCCTGGGCGACCCCAGCAAGCCCCTTGGTTTTCTTGGCAAAGGTAAGGTTATGACTGGAAGTAGATGTCCCAGGCCTTTTCTTTCGCAGGCAATGGAGGGTAAAGTGACTTGCCCAATGAGCACAAGGAGTGGCAAGTAGGTAATCGAAAACGACAACATACTAAAAATAGATCCCATGTAGATCACTTGTCGTCTGCTGTTGCTCTAGGAATAGAAGTTTTTTCAGGAACCTATAGGCAAAAATTTGATAATGCCATCAATGATAACACTTTTCTTCTTCCCTCAATCGTAGCTCCCTTTTCGCGTTTTATCGCCTTTAGACGTGCCTTTACTTAAAGAAGCTACCACTCACAGTGTGGCACAGCCCATTTTACCTTTTTCTTTATCCATAATCCTTAACAATGTAGCGGTTTTTCATGACAGCCAATTAACAGGAGTAAACCTGCTTTACAAAATTGACCCGTCCAGCTATTTAAAAACTGCATTACTGCACAACTCTGTATGTCGCTTTGAAGATAATTATTTAAAGGCTTTTTTTTTTTTTTTGCACACATCCTTACGAGTCCTTTTCAGCTTTCCCTGAATTAACCCTGCTCTTTTGGGCTAACTCTCTGAAACTCGCAGGGTTGGGCTAGCTAGTACTGGAATGGGTGACCACTTTGGAATACTAAGGGGCTGTAAACTCAGTCCCTGCACTGGAAGAAAGGCCTAGCAAATTACTACTTAAACTCCCAACATCACAGAAACAATGCCTCTTATAAAACATCCTTCATGTGTAAATGTACTTGACAGTTGTGAATCAGGCATGTACTTGTAATGGCAACTTTTAGAGTCGGTGTGTTCAGGGGAACACTTTGAAGGGAGCACAGATAGAATCACACTTTACAAATGTATTTATAAAATATCAATGCCATCATCCTATTCCTGCAGGAATCTCTGCACAACAAAATTCAACTTCTAACTTCTGTGTCAAAATGTCTGACTCATGCAACAATTCTGCATGTTTAATTTGTCAAAAAATAAACGAAAGCATGTTGTGTTTTTTTGAGTGATACTGTAATTTAAAATGCTGTACAGAACAAAAGATTCCCAAAAAAAAGTGACAAAATGTTGAAATTACGCTGTGTGCAGAAGCTATGCTCGATATTCGCTTTGTGTTAACATTGATATCTACTCCCCGATCAGGGGCGAATGTCCTTGGGCTTCAATCAAGGCAAAGCTGCTACGTCATTAGAGTTTTACCCCTAATATGTTAAATGGTACATAAAAAAAGGTCACATTTTGATGACCTATTATAATAGAGCCCTCCCCCCTTCCCCCCCCCCCCCCCCCCCCCCCCCCCCCCCCCGCTTGTTTACTGACAATAGTGCTTTATTACAAAAGTGGCTGATCAACATTTTCATTAGCCACTAATGTATTATAACAAAATTGGTTGGTTTACCGCACATCCTTTCTGACAGAAAAAGCCTGCAAAACCCAATGCATATTACACAAAAATCCATATAATGTAAGCTGTCATAACCATACACATATTGCTCTAACCAAAGAAGAATACTAGATATCATGCATCTTTTAATCTTCCGATATCTCCGTCATTTGAAAGTTGATGTCTTGCTTCTTCCATACATAAAAATCGGCATGTGATAAGCCAGGTGGCACAACGTGGAGAAAAAGAAGTGCTTGCAGGAGTACCTATTTCTGGGGCACAACTCTGTCCCATCCAATGGGGGGCCCTTCTTGGTTTTGCAGAAGTATGGGGTTATTCTGGGTGGCTGCAACCCCAGTTGCCTGCAAGGCTCAGAAGCTCCTGACACACCCTGCACAACAAAACAATGCGTTTCTTCTGTCCCATTTCAATATTATACACCTGCTACCCCAGAGCCTTTTTTCTTCTGGCCCAACTACTACCCCCACCCAAGACACTGATGTTTTATGAACACAGTCAACATGCACACACATAAATTGTGTCTAAAGTGCATGTCCGATCTATACAGGATGCCCCCATGTATAAAAGATGGAGGAATCCATTCAAGAGAATCGACAGGTGATTAATGGTACTGAGAAAGGTTATAGGCAATAGGTTGCTAACGCAGGAACAGAGTAGAGCAGCAAATCACATTAGTCTTGCAAAATCCTCATTTGGGTTCACAATCACAAGCTGTGCTCTGAACGGGGCAGTTGTGCTATCGGCCTATCCGTCAGAGTAAACCCAAATTAAGGACTCGCGCCCAAAACCTTGGCAGGCTGCCTCACTTCAAATCTAAGCCCTCATCCCGCCACCACTGGCAATCAAAGACAGCACAGTTGTGGGGCCTTTCCAATACAGTTGCACACATGCGCCTCTAAGACTCTTTTTCTTTCCGGCCATCCCTGTCCCTCCCCCTCTGATGCAACATGTATGAGTCAAAGGGGGTGGGACAGGGAGAGCGTGTAGGAGCCTTAAAGGTGAATTTGTACCTGTATTCATAAAGGCCCTGTACTTTTGCTATCTCTGATTGCCAGTGGAGATGGGGGCGAGAGCTCAATTTGAAGATAAACTTCAGGTACTATGTTGAGGTATTGGGTGGATCAATGCAGGGCAAGGGGAAGAAAGAGAAATGGGAAATCCAAGATCTGGGGGTGAAGGGAGACTGAGGAGATGCTTTATTTGGGAGGGCGAGACATTGGGTATAGAGTGGTGATGCTGGACATGGGGGGGGGCATGGATATAAGTAGACAGGACGGGTGATGTTGGACATCAGGGGAGACATAGGGAGATTGAGTGAGGCCAGATGTGGAGAGGAAGGGCCAAAGGATATAGAGGATGCTGAGGCTAGATGTGGGGGAAGAAGGAGAGTGAGGGAGAAGGAGAGATAGGGGAAAGACCTTCGGCAGGGAAGGAGAAAGAGGGAGAGTTGGAGATCGGGTGAAAACATTGGCTGACCGCGTGGTTATGGTGGCCATGAGCAGGAATATAAGAAGACAGAAGGCTGATGGCTGGACTTCAGAGTTAGACATAGGGAACCAGGGGAGTGATGCTAGTTGTGTGAAGGAAGGGCTAAAGGCGATAGAGATGCTGAGATTAGTAGAGAGAGAAGGGAGATGCTAGATTGGGGGAATACGGAGAGTGAGGGAGAGAGAGTGAAGGAGACAGATGTTGGCCCAGGGAAGGGAAAAGAGTGGGATGGAATGTTGGGCATGGAGGTAGAGAGAGGGGGTGAGACTTAGACAAAAGACTGGGGAATAATATGGGGAAGGAGAGGTGGAGAATGAAGAGGATAAGAGGAGGGTTGGAAAGCTATGACGGATGCAGTCAAAGTGATGAATTAGGGACTGGAGAGTACGGAGGAAGAGTAATGAAATCTGAGTAGACCCGAATGAAAAATTATAACTGGACGAAAGCTGAGAGGAAAAAAATTCACATCTCAGAAATGGGATTTAGGAGAGGCAATGGAAGAATACCGGAGGGGAGAGAAGTGGCAGATGGACTGCATACTCTGTCCAAGAGATTTAAGAAAGACAACAGATACC
Source organism: Ichthyophis bannanicus (assembly GCA_033557465.1). NCBI lineage: Eukaryota > Metazoa > Chordata > Amphibia > Gymnophiona > Ichthyophiidae > Ichthyophis > Ichthyophis bannanicus. Next base: position 533,104,421 of record CM066034.1, on the reverse strand, counting down.
ATACAAACCAGGACCAAGGCAATTTAAAAATTAAAATACCCAGCCACAAAGGTAAAGAACTTAGTTTTCATTTTATAAAAGGACTGGAATATATCAGTTTTTTTGATTTGATATGTGCCCTCTTTATATTTTTGCGCAGTAACAGGGGAAACTGCATTAGTTTATTTCTCTGGTGTTTGCACAACATTCACATCCTGGCTTCTTGTTGTTTCAATTTAATCTTTGTCTACGAGATGTTGCAGGGACTGGGGGACGATGTTGGACGCAGTGAGCAGAGGGAAGGAAGTTGGATGCTAGTCCACCATGGAAGAGAACAGAGGGAAGACGCTTGACGTGATGTGAGATAGAATAGGGTTGTATGGCAGGGAGATGCCTGGATGTGAGGGTGGTGCAGGGTAGGGAGACAGAGGATCTGCTGGAGCGGAGCATGGGGGATGGATAATGAAGGAGACATAGGAGCTGCTGGACAGGGAGAGAAGGAGGTAGAGTAGACAGTAGATGCTTGACAATCCTGAGAGTAACTTGGCAGGGAGACAGGAGATGCTTTGATATGGTTTGGGAAAGATGACTGGTGAAACCGAGAGAAGGAAATTATGGCATTTTTGCGAGCCACACTAGGGAAACATATTAGATAAACGTCCGGGGCAAAACTATGGAAACAGAGAATATTGTAGACCTGGGAAAGTAGGAGACAGATAGGAGAATGTTTTCATTGGGGGTTACTGGGGGGAGGTGAGAGAGAAGATATCTTGGAAATGGTGTGTGCAATGACTGGTGAGACTGAAAATTAAGGGTGGTGCGGGGAGACAGACCTAAGGAGATACTTGGCATTGGAAGGAAGGGGAAAAAAAAAAAAGTGGAAAGACAGAGTAGAAGATATGCTGGAAATGGTGGGTAACTAGTGAGACAGAAAGAGATGACTGGACATGGGGGCAGGGTTAGAGAGACAGAAGAGATGCTGGATGGATAGCTGGGCTTGGAAGACAGAAGAGATGCTTGGACATGTGTTTGGGGGCGGGGTCTAAGGAGGCAGAAAGGCGTTCCTAAACATGGCATAAAGAGGAAGAAACCTGGATGAGGAAGGTGAGAGGTAAAGGCGAAGAATGCTGGGACACAGGTGGATGAACAGAGTGGGAGGAGTTAGTGAAAGACTGGGCAATAAGAGGCTTGGGAAGGACAGAGAGATGGAATGGGAGTTCTGGATGAGGAACAGTGATGGAAAGCTGTGAGTAAAATGCAGTAAAGCATCCTGAGACTGACAATCAAATAGTAAACAGGAGAAGGACGAAAATAGAAAAGAAGAGAATCACAATCAATTACCTACATCGAATCTGTAACAAACTGAAGACCAGGAGAGAAAAAAAGAACTTCCAAATAGACATGTTATCCTGTGAAACACGATTTGAGTAAACAGAGTAAAGCAGGAACCCATAGCTTGCATGATTAGGAAAATAAAATGGCCAGAAACAAGGTAGAAAAAAGAATTGTATTTGCCTATTTATCAACATGGAATATGTGGAACACCGTCACTCCATTTAGAGCCCCACCTTCTCGAAAGGTGAGGGCAATACAGTCCACACACCCAAGTGGGCAGAGTACGCTTGGTCACCGCCTCCCACCCAACTGCACTGGGGTCATTAGTGAGATGAAACGCTGATATGCTTTGCACGTGGCCCGTCGGCCGCGGCTGTGGCCTGCCGGCCGGCCCCTGGTATGTTGGCGGTATAAGATGAAACAGGGCCCCCCTCTTATAGTCCAAGGTATAAGGATGGGTCTGGCTGCCCTGCTGGCATGCAGGCCACTGAAAGAAGGTGGGGAGCACCACCTCTTGGTTTGATGTAGAAACGGGGACAACACGTGGGGGAAGGAATTTAGTGTGGCATGCAGAGCATGGACACTGTTCTTATAGAAACCTCGTGTAAGGTAGATCCACCACCAAAGCCTGCAGCCTCGCTGATCCTGAAATTGTGGACGTGAGTACCACCCGGAGACACCTAAACTTCCATGAAAGGTAACGCAGGTGCAGGTAACTAGGGTCTTTTACGGTGGGCCAGTGAGTCATGAGAGCAATCACGTTGAGGTCACCCTTCCACAGATGGGAGAGTTGGACGAGAAATGTGGACTACAAATAGACCCCACAGGAAACAGTTTATGAGGGGCTGGACCGATAGAGGCTTGCCCTGCGAGGTGGTGGTGCACTCGCAAGAACATTCAGGTGAACCCTGACCAAGTTAGCCCTTCAGTCCTGACTGTGAGCAGGTGAAGCAAAGGGGTTAACCCAGCGCTCTCGTGCACCACACAGAAAACATCGGTGCTATTTGAAGGTATAATCACGTCTCATGGAGGTCTTGCAATAGGCGCAGGAGGACCTCCACAACCATACCTTAAAAGTTCAAAGAGTCACAAGGCTAACCTTTCATAAACCAAGCTGTTTACTGGAGAGGACCCCAGATTGGGGTGTACAGTATGATGGATTCCCCTCCTCCTGTGAACAGTGAGTCCCTGGTCTCTCCCCAGGGGAACCAGAGGCCACAATTGACATGTTAAGGAGCAATGGGACTCAGGGTGTCTGCGCTAACTGAGGGCCCACCAATATCAGTGCTGCCCATCCTGCTGAGCCTTGAAGATAGTTTTGGCTATCAGCGGTGTGGATGGGTAAGGCATAAACGAAGTCATCCGTTGCAACCTGTGATGGGTATGGCTGCTGGCATCAGAAACTGGCCAACTGATAGTTGGTAGGTGCTGGTGAAGAAGTCTTCGAGCCGTGGAGTTCCCCTAGCTGGAAGAGCCAAAGGGCCACTCCTGGGGTCTCAAGGTGCCACTTGTGCAGCTGGATGACCCTGCTCAGCCTGTCTGCCAGGGGCATGTCCTGGCCTCTGAAGATATAAGTTGAAGACATACACAGACATTGCCTAGTAAAGGGGACGTGCGACTGATAGGAGATTTCAATATGCCCGATGTTGATTGGCACATTCCTGCTGCAGTATCATCTAGAAATAAGGAGATCACCCTCGATTCTCTACATGGGCACTATTCCCCCCCCCCCCTTTTCAGGACAATTGGGTACACAGGGACCGCCAAAGACAAAAAGAAAGAAAACCAAATAAAGGGAAGACACACGTGAAGGGGCCCTAACTGGACTTGTTGGTGCTTACGAATGGTGAAATTGTTTTCTGCTGTTGTCGTGGAGAGATCATTTTGCATCCAGTGATCACCCACGGTGCTGGTTCAGTATTAGGACTAGGGCTGTTTATAATCCATTCCAAGGTGAGGATCTTAGACTTTAGGAAGACTACCTTGTCCCGAATATGGGCCACTACCTCAGGGGAGTCATTAGTGGGGTATTGTACCAGCTGGGGGGATGTAGTCAAAACAGTGGGCCAAACTGAAAAGGAGGGGTATTTTAAAGGCCACCAAACCTTTTTGTTAAAATGGTAAATAAAGGCAAAAGGAAACAGGAGACGCGCTATGGTTTTTCTAAGGAAGTAACTGAAAAAAGGAAGAAAAAGAGGGAAGCCTTCCTGCATAACAAGAGATCACCGAGCGAGGAATACAGGCCATCTCGTTATTCTGGAAAACCTTAGAGCAGCTAGCAAAGTAGTCATAGAAGGAAACAAAGATTCAGAAAGGAGGAGCGGAGAAAATTATGGCCCAATGCAATAAGAATGGGGGATAAGACATTTTTCAGATATAATTAGTGAGGAAGAGGAAGGGCAGAAAATTGTGGTTCATTGTCAGGTACTCAAGTGGTGGCAGGGGGGGAATATATATAGAAGACTTGATAAGGATAAAAGCGGAAATTGCTTAACAAAATTTTTTGTGTCTGTGTTCACTAGTAGCATGAAAGAACCATGGGAGCGAGGACGTCAGGCAAAACACCCACAAATAAGTCAAGCAGAACGCGATGGGACCATCTTAGAACAGATTTTCAGAAGACTGTGGTTCAGTGAGGAAAGGAAAACTAGCTCCTTTAACTATAGGATAGTAGGACAAAGCGATGGGACCGGATGGGAATACACCCTAGAATCCTGATTGAACTTTGGGGGACGTTCTATCAGACCTCCACTTGACTGAACCTTTATTCAAAGCCTCGTTGGGAGTCAGAGGGTAGAGTGTTAGTCGTTAGAGTGCCAAAGGACTGGAGAGAGTGCGTCCATGTGGTGCCTTTTGCCACACTAAACAATCAGGGAGTCGGATGTGGATGTGAAAACTACAGAGGGACAATCCAGCCGATTAGTTTAACCTTCCCCTTCGGTGGACGTGAGGTTAGAATTATTTGACACGCTGCTGAAAATGAGAAAATAGTGAGGGTTTCTAGAGTCCAGCGGATTACAGGATGCCGACGGCTAGCATGGATTCAACCCATGGAGGGCAGGTCTTTGTCAGACATATAATCTGATTGATTTCTTTTGAGCTGGGCACTGGGTGGACCATGAGTTGCGGAAACCGCGAAGGAGAGATTCTAAGATGTGTGTGGTTCCAGCGACTATTTACACGGTAATTTCCGTAAAGCGCTTGTGACACTAGTTCCTCACAGACAACGTGAGCTTATACATCAAACTGAGCACACTAGGGATGGACCCTAAGTTCCCTGCGGTGGGTTAGGCAATTGGTTGGGTGGGAGGACGACAACGAGTACAAGTTAACTGGGAGCTCACTCTAGAGGAGAAGGCTGTTACCATGTGGTGTGTCCCCAGGGATCTTTCCTTTGTCCGATTCTTTTTAACGTCTTTGTTAGTGATATAGTCGGAATGGTGCTGTCGAGGTAAGGGTTGCCTCTTTGCGGATGATATCCAGAAAATTCTTGCCATAGAGTATACACCCAGGAAGGTGTAAGATAACGATAAGGAGGGGATCTAGCTAAGCCGTTGCAACGACTGGTCTAGAATTTGGCAGCTGTGATTTAATGTTAAAAAATGTAGTAGGTCATGCCTTTGGGGCTGCAGCAATCCAAGGGGAGCAATACAGTATAGAGATGTAGAACGGTATTTTGTCCAGGCTAAAAGAAGAGCGTGACCACTAGGCTTGTTTGTGTCTGATTGATCTTAAAGTAGCAAAACAGGTAGATAAATGCGACGGTCAAAGCTAGAAGTATGCTATGGGTGCATATCTGAGAGGAATGGCTAGGGCGGCAGAAAAAAGGATGTGATTGAATGCCTCTGTATAAGTCTTTTATGCGCCCAGTCCTTTGGAGTATGGTGTGCAATTCTGGCGACTCCGCAACCTCATCAAAAGGATGTGAACCAGGATCGGAGTCGACGTTGCAGAGGGTTTGCTACTAAAAATTGCTTATTGGTAGCTTCATTATAAAGCATATGGATGACAGACCTTAAGGATCTGTAATATGTCCACCTTAGAGAACAGGCGGGATAGATTGGGATATGATTGAGATGTTTAAATACCTACCGTTGGGACGTTTCATATGTTTCAGGGGATAGAGCCTCTTTCCAACTTGTAAGGACAATCGTTCCTGACTCGGGGACATGGGATGAGGGTGGAAAGGGAGATTAGTTCTCGAAGGAGCTGATTTATGCGGAAATATTTCTTTACGGAAAGAGTAGTGGATCCATGTAATCTCGTCCAACGGAGTTGGTAGAGATGAGGACAGTAAACTGAATCCCAAAAAGAATGGTACCAACCCCGAGGATCTCTAAAGGTAAAAAGTGGACTGTTTGTAGTTGTTGTTATGGAAGGCACAGACTAGATAGGCCCATGTGGTCTTTTTCTGTCTTCATGTTTTCTATGTTTTTTTCTATGTTTCTATATATCGCCCGCAGGAGCATCCCATTGCCGGTTTGCATACAAGCAGAGACTTACTGCCTCCCGTGCAGAGGATGTACAACCCCAACCCTGTGCCCCCCTGCCTGTTGACGTATAACATTGCAACCTGGTTTTTCTTCCGTTTGACTCAGCATCTGATTGGTGTCATAGATGGTGGCAGAAGGCTCGGAGAGCCAGGGAGATGGCCCGAAGCTATAAGAGGTTGATCTGCTGTTGGCTTTCCTCCTGTGACCAACTGCCCAGAGTGCAGAGGGTCTCACAGTGATCCCCCCCAACCGCCCATAAGGGAGGCTTCCATGGTGATACACTGTGTTAGGAGGCGGGGGCCTGAAAAGGCATCTGGCCCTGAAGATGCTGAGGAACTTGCCACACAAGTCGAGGGAGTCCGCCAGACAATGGATCACCAATCACCATGGCCAGGGTCCACTGGGAGCTGAGGGACCATTGGGCCCTCAGCATCATGTGAGAGCAGTTATCCGGGTAACATGGACCATGGATGCCATGTGGCCCATCAAGCTGTATCAGAAGGTGAGCAAACCCCGAGCATCTGTGCTGCACATCTGCGGCGAATGCCCTGAGGCACTCAGCTCTGTCCCAGAAGCAGGTATGCTCCTGCCTGAACGGGGTCCCGCTGTGCCCCATTGAACTCCAAACACTGTGTTGGGAGGGGAGATGGGACTTGTGATGGTTTATGATGAACCCCAGATACTGTAGGACATGAATTGTGCTGGGTCATGGCCGCCTGCACCTCAGTGGCCAAGCCCGTCCTTATGCGGCCCGTCATCCTATGTAGGGGGAGACGAAGGCCCCTTAGAGGTGAAGGTGGGCCACAATCTACCACTTAGCACTTGGTAGAGGTGGAAGCTAGACCGAAATGTAGTACTCTTTACTGGTAGTGAGCCATCCCCACCATGCACCTGATGTACTCCCTGTGGCTCAGATGGATGAAGAGGTGAGTGTATGCATCCTTTAGGTCCAAGGAGTATAGCCCAGTCTCCCTGCTAGAGGTATGGCAGCAGTTTTGAGGAGAGCAATCTTGAACTTCTCCCTCACCAGAAGCCTGTTTTAGTTCCCACAGATCTCGGGTGGGCCCTAAAATCCCCCCGTTCTTGTGGGTACAAGGAAGTACCCAGAGTAGACACACTCCTGCCCCAAATGTCTGGAGGCACTGGTTCAAACTGCCCCCTGTCCTCTAGAAGAAACTGGAAGATAGGGCATCCAAATGGCAGATGAAATTTAATGTTGACAAGTGCAAAGTTATGCCCCTAGGAAAGAAAAACCCAAACTATGGTTACAGCGCTGCAAGGTTTCTACCATCGGAACCACAACCCAGGAAAAATATTCTAGTGTTATCTTGGATAACATGTAAAAACTCTCCGCCCAGTGTACAGGGGCAACCAGAGAGCAAATAGAATGCTAGGTATCATAAGGAAACGGAATGATATCAACAAATGATATTATAATGCCTCTGTCCTCGTTCCATGTTGCGGACCGGCACCTCGTAATATTGTGTGTAATTCTGGTCACCGTATCTTAAAAAGGATATAGCATTATTAGAACATGTACAGAGAAGATCCACCAAAATGGTAAAGAGGATGGAAGTATACCCCTATGAAGAGAGGCTAAAAAGGTTAAGGGCTCTTCAACCTTGAAAAGAGACGGCGGAGGAGAGATTTCAAATAGAGGTCTTTAAATTAATGAATGGAGTGGAACGGGTAAATGTAGAGCGATTGTTTTACGCCATCAAAATATAGAAAGACTAGGGGACATGCACTGAAACTACAGGGTACACCTATGTAAGCCTAATCAGAGAAAATATTTTTTCACTCCAACGTGTAATAAAACTCTGGAATTTGCTACTGGAGGCTGTAGGCAAAATCTGTTAATGTAGGCCGGTTTAAAAAATGTTTGGACAAGTTTCTGGCGGAAAGGTCCCTACGCCATATCCACTGCTTGCCCCAATACAAGCATTGCGGTAACCTGTGTCTTTTGGGGAAACTGCAAGGTACTTGAGACCTAGATTGGCCATTGTTGCCAACTGGATATTGGTCTTGAATGGCCCTTGGTGCTGACATAGTAATGCATTTCTTATGTTTCTTATGAGAAGATCTGTAAGTTCCTGCAGTAGCAAAGAATGTGTGGATGGGATTCCTGGGGGACTCTCCCAGGAGGAATCGGACGGGGCGGTCTGCAGCAGGTGGAGGAAGTAACCCCTCCCTGAGCATCTTCAGTGCCCAGACATCAGTGGATGATGGATGGCCACCTGTGGGAAAACAAGATTAATAACGTTCTTCTGTGGGCTGCTGGGGTGGGCTTCCTAGAGGGAGAGAGGCTACGCCGCAAGGAGTCCAAAAGCTCCCACCAGTCTTGTCCTGCTGATAATGTTGGGGAGCTCGGATGGCCAATTACTGAGGGCCGTTTCCTGTACGGCTTGCCCCTTCCTCAAGTAAGGGATCTTTTTACCTGAGACCTTCCATCAGGGAATGTAGCAGTCCTTTCTTTGAGAGCCTGGTTCTCATCAGGAAACTCGTACTCCAACTCTGCGGCCTTTTCTGTCAAAGATTTTTCTGAAGATATTTCTCTCCTTGACAAAGGACATCGACACAACTTTTTTTGAAACCCATTGCTCCAGTTTGGATGACTGTAGCCATGCCTGGCATTGGGCCGTGATGCGGACTGACCACTCTACCTGCCAACTCAAAGCCATCATAGGCCTTGCCTGAGTCCTGTAATTTGGAGCACTCCTCTGACACCCAAAGAGACGAGGTTCCCGAACCACTGGCGGTGTTCCTCGGAGAGACATGCCATGAACCCAGCGAGTTCCTTCACCAGGTACATGCCCATGTACAGCTGGTAAGCCTGGATCTGGCCAATTAGCATTGAACCCTGGTAAGCACTTCCTGCTACCAGGGCTCCCTATCCCGGGGGCCCCAAGACCTGCATCTTTTGGCTCTTACGGCGACACTTGCGCGACTCCACTACCATGGAGTTGTGTGGCCGATGTGCTTTCTGGAACCCCAGGCTCCAGCAAACCAGGTACAGATTGAGATCAACTGTCTGCTCACTATGGTCAACACGATGCAGGGGTCTCCCACATGCGGAGGAGCAGCCGTTCCAGGATCGGGGGGAACAGGCACTGTGAGTGCCTCCTTCGGGGGAGCCTTCATACTGGGAGGATCTCTGAGCTCCTCGGTTCGAGGGTCCTCCTTCAAGTCGTTCTCAAAGGCCAGTGCCTTGGCTATATCCCACATGAAGTTGAGGAGAGCCTCCTGTGTCCTCAGGTGGCGGCTGATGCCGGGTCTTGGAGGGCACTTCCTTGTGCCAATGGGTTATCCAGTAAAACTTTATCCTTGGTCTCCCATTTCCACTCATGGTCAGTGGAGGTGTCGAAGTGTCCCAGGCTCTATTTCATGCCCTGAGCCTGAAATTTTTTGGCCCCCTGCTGGTCCCCGGAGGACCTGCGGTCCCGAGCCAGCAGGCGCTCATGCGGGATGACCTCAGTCAGGAGCCTCACTGGGTTATGCAGCTTGTCATGCTGTGAGAGCTTGCTGTGCATCAGTGATGCTGAAAGCTAAGCTATCAGTAGCTTAGCTACTGGGACGTCATGGTCACCAAGGACAGACAGGTCCTCAGCTTATTAGTGCCCAGAACTAAGACAAACCATCCTTCTGGGTAGCACCCGAATGGGACAGTGGTATAAGCGGAGGGATCATATTTCTGTGATAAATGCAACAACTCTGGAATTAACTGCATGGAAGAAATTCTTGGCAACTCTACTTCTGTATCTTGCCATATGAAAACCCCATATATAGTCACCAACACATTGCACTATACTGCTGGAAAGATGAGACCCCCAGGTTGGAAGTCACGCAATGGGCTACTGGGGGATTAGCTGATAACTTCTCAGAATAAAGCCAGAATTTATAATGTGGTTTAATCTGCTAATGTAGCTGCGCATGAAATGATAGTCAGACGTTGCAAAAGATGTCTTACATACTGGGACAATGGAATATACCAAGCATGAACCAAGGGCAGTGGGAGGTGGTGAAGAATGAAAATGGAACGTGTACAACTCAATCTGTTTTATATCACTGAACTGAAGTGGACTGGTTTTAGTGGGTAACTTTGCATTTGATGATTATATGGTCTACTAATGCTGGAAATGAAAGACAAAGACGAAATGGTGTTGCATTTATAATAGAGAAGAAACGTGCCAAGAACTGTAATGAAATACAATGTAGTCAGTGAATGCTTAATTTCAATTTGTCTATTGAGGAAAGCCTATCAACATAACTATAATTCCGGTATAAACTCTCCAACAATAGCTGCAGAAGAGAAAGACGTTGATGAGTTTCTATGAACAAGTACAATTTGACATTGACCGAACCGGCAAACCTGATATCCTTATCTTCATTATTTCTGAATGCAAAAGTTTGCAACAACTAAGAAAGCAAAGTGGTTGGAAAATATGGACTTGGCAACAGAAATGAAGCTGGAGAAAGAATGATAGAATTCTGCACAAGAACAATGCTCCTATTCTTCTCAAACACCTTCTTCCAGCAGCACAAGCAACGACGTGTACACATGGACTTCCACCAATGAATTGTATCCAAATCAAATTGACTACAGCTGTGGAAGTGACAACGATGGAAGATCTCAATAACATCAAAAAAGACAAAACCTGGAGCTGACTGTGATACAGATCACCAACTACTAGTATGCAACCAGGCTAAAGTTGAAAAAGAGCAAGCCATTCATGATTGTAACCAAATATACCGTACCTTTGAGAATATACCACTAGAATTTCAAGACTTTTCCTGAAAAATCAATTTGCTACTGTAGAGACCAATGACCAGAGTTCCAGAGGGAGTTATGGGATGAAACCATCAAGAAGGTTTTCTTTTGAATAAAATGATACCTCTCTACAATAAGTTGAAAAAGAAAAATGGCCAAATTGGAATGACTGGAAGAAACTCTTGGGGGGAAAAAACTTGTCCAGAAACGAAGAGAAGCTAACGTCCGAAGAGAAAGAGATGCAATCGCAGAACTCAGAGATTTCCAACGTGCCGCAAGACAAGACAAGGAGAAGTACTACA